>LPNX010961884.1:16563-36856 GCA_001517045.1 Pseudotsuga menziesii | reverse complement strand
TAAATAACAAGTTCTTACAATAAAATATTCATTGTTAATTTTAAACCATAGTAGCATAATTCGAGTATGAATATGGATTCGAATATGATTCAATACGGAAAAAATACGTAACGAAAAAATATTGTACGAAAAAAATACGGGAGTAGGTTGCTTATAGATTTTAGAAATCTTATTTTTCAAAGTTATTTTTTTAAATATACATAAAACATTCAATATTTTCATGCAAGACTCGTCATGAGCCATTTTTTTCTACTTCCTGTCACAAGAAATAAAAAATAATATTAAAACTTCTATATATAGTCTGCAAGAGGAGAAGAATTTATCCAATAATGTATTTATAAATTTAATTATAAAAATATTAAATAATTAAAATGCAAAAAATAAATTATATAACAATAAAAAATATTTCTAATAATATATTCCAAAAAATATTACCCTAACTAAAATCTAATATTATAACTAGTTCCTAAAATTTATATTACAAAATCAACCTAATTTAAATCTAATCTAATATTAGATATTTATAATTAAAGAATAAAACAAAATATATATCATAAATTTTAAATCTTAGTTTTTATTTTATAATATGTGCTAAAAATGTAGGGAAATTTATTGTATCCGTATTATGACGAATATTCGGATATTTTCGAACTGCCTCTGAATTTTCATAGAGGAAAGTCCAATACGACTGAATTATGCTACTATGTTTTAAACTATGATAACTCTTATTTAACCCTTTTATTAAACTTTAAGGTTGTAGAAGAAACTACAGAAATATTGAATTTTGTTTATCTACGTATATCATGTGTAGTTAAACAGGTATATCATGTGTAGTTAAACGAAAGTGGTATATAGAATAAGAACACTAATCTAGATATGATAACCTACAAATTTCACTAAGTGAATACCCTGTAAATAATGTAGCATTCATGAACTGAAAAAAGACAGGTAATGTCCTACTTATTACAGAAAATAGATAATAATTATGGAAATTCACATTTAGATTTCCTACATATATAAACATAAAATGAAATTAAAGTTAAATACTAAAAAACTTAGAACATATTAACTATCAAAGGGGAGAAACACTCAAAGAAGACCGTTCCTCCCAAGCATCTTCAGAAAGCATCCAAGATCACTTGCTTTAGGACCCCTGATCATGTTCACTCAATCCCCAAGATAAAGATGCTATGCAGAATCCTACACAGTAATATCTACAACTTAGTCATCTCTCTTGTAGACTTAACTCTCAGCAATTCACTTTAGTTATCCCCTTATCGATTTTCTCTTGTGTGCCTAACTTTTCAGTTTCCAGCAAAATCACAAGGCTCTAATCACTTAGAATGTAGTGAGGCTCATGCTCATTCGATGGTATATATAAGCTTTCCTAGGTCTTTGGGTCAGTTTTGCAATTAAATGAGCCACGTGCTCAGTTCTTCTTTCCAGGGAACATGACCACAATTTTAGGGATGTTGCGTCTTGTAATAGCTAGAAAGTTAATTCTATTGATGCCACTTGTCATTTTGGCCTTCTACAGCATATCAGTCCTCCTAGTGGGTGAGTGAACCCTCTTCAACAATCTTCTTTGGATAGGTGTCTCCTCTTTTAATTATTTGAATAAATAAAATATTCAATTATAGTCATCCTTGACCATCCTTAGTCAACAACATAAAACTTTACAATAACTTTTAAGGTAATGTTTTCTCAAAAACAAAAATGTTTTTCAATTCTAGGTGGGTTACAGTGTGTAGGTAGAACCACAAAGAAATGGAAACATTTTATTTTCTATTATTACTTGACAAAAAACTTACAATGCTTTCTTGTACAAAAATGCAAAGAGTCGTTCCTCTTTTGTACACTAGATAAGAGTGTTGTAGAAAAAACTTAGATACACCAAAATATTCTATAAATTTTCATCCTCATGGATCCACCCCTACACCAACTAGCAAGATAGGTTTAGATGACACTTCTTGCAACACCCAAAGTCCCCCACACCCTCCCTATGTGGATAACCATGCACCATGTTGTAGGAAATTATTGGAGATCTGAGTATCCACTTTACCTCGTAACAACAATGAACAAGTATTTTTTTTTGGGCACCAAAAGGTAGAAAAATGTATAATTTGATTTCTATCTTAACAATAACAAATATAAATATTTTTTTCTTTAGAATTTTTTTTTAAATATTAAATTTCTAGATTAATTTAAGAGTGAATTTATTAGCTTAAAGAATATATATTAAGTTAAAATTATTTGAGTTATTTATTTTCATGTTATAGATAAATACAAAGACAAGTATTTGATAATTTTGAAGATTTCTTAAAGTTAATTGATCCAAGTGGCAATCACATAGTGCGTTAGGGGAGAATTTGTATTTCTATTTTTCTTAAGGGAAAGAATATAAATAAATTAAACTTATTTTTATTATTTTTATAAACCTATAAAATGAAAAAATAAAAAACTTTAGATAGGTTTGGATGTTTGTTTAAGATGGAAGTGAATAAATAATAATAATTTAAGAAGAATATGTTAATGAATTAAAAAGAAAAAATTAAATAGTTTTAAAATAAATCATAATAATAAATTGAGAAGAATATGTTAATAGATAAATAAAAATAAATTAAGGCTATGCTAATAGGTTCTATTGATTTTGATTTTGAGAAAAAAACAAGATTTGAGCATTGTTTGAATCATGAGAGGAATATGTGAGAAGAATATGTTAATAGAGAAATAAAAATAAATTAACTATATGTTAATAGGTTTTAATGATTTTTGAGAAAAAAAAACATGATTTTGATTTGAGTATTGTGTGAAGATAATGATTTGAGAACAAATAGAATTTGAGTATTGTTTGTAGATAATGAAAATAACTAATAGTAAATGGAGAAGAAGGTTTTAATGTAAAAGTTAAGAATTATATTTAAGTAAGTTTAAAGTAACACAAGCATAAGTAAAGTGGTGGGTTAATGTTCATAGACACAATCAACCATTTAGTTTTGTGAAGATAGCTAAATGTTACATAAATAAAATATATAATAGTTAAAATTAATATAATCACAAAACAAATACTATTTAATAAACAAATTATATGTATATATATAATTTTTGAGAGTTGAGAATTTGTATTTGTATCTTTTTTATGTCAAAGAATATAAATAAATTAAACTTATTTTTATTATTGTTATTTTTCTTACAAACCTATATAAAATGAAAAAATAAAAAACTTGAGGATTGTTTAAGATAGAAGTAAATAAATAATAATAATATGTTAATGGATTAAAAGAATAAATTAAAAAGTTTTAAAATAAATAATAATAATAATAAATTGAGAAGAATATGTTAATAGATAAATAAAAATAAATTAAGGATATGCTCATAGGTTCCAATGATTTTGAAAAAAAAAAGTTGTTTGAATCACTAGGAAGAATATGTTAATAGATAAATTAATTAATTAATTAAGGATATATTAATAGGTTTTAGTGATTTTCAGAAAAGAAGGATTTGAGTATTGTTTGAAAATAATGATTATAGAAAATACAAAATTTGAATATTGTTTGAAGATAATTAAAATAATTAATAATAAATTGAGAAAAGTGTGTTAATGAAAAGAATAAGAACCATGTAAAGTAAAGTGGTGGGTCAATGCCAATAGGTACAACTAATCATTTAGTTTTGTGAAGATAACAAACAACTAAAATATATATAATTAGGATACACGTTTTTATTTGAGATTTGGGGTGGACTACTATCTATGTTTTTTCATCTAGGATGACGATGAGAGTGTACTATTGAGATTGATTCTATGGCACTTGTTCAAAATGGTAGCAATGCATGGATAACTCATAGCTGATGAATGGATAACCAACCATTCATGGCAGATAACTAGAACAATGTGAAATAAAAAGAAAAAATATGAGGAATAATTTTTTTTTCCAAATTGTCTTCCATTTCATACTATCTTTTAACCATTTGATCTCTACCTACTTAATTCAACCNAAATATATATATATATATATATATATATATATATATATATATATATATAATTTGTGAGGGTGGAGAATTTGTATTTGTATGTTTTAGGGAAAGAATATAAATAAATTAAACTTATTTATATTATTTATTCATTTTTATAAACCTATAAATAAATAGGTAATAATAATTTAAAAATATGTTAATAGATTAAAAAAAATGAAAAAGTTCTAAAATAAATAATAATAATAAATTGAGAAGAATATGTTTTTCTTTTTTTTGATAGAGAAATCACAGCGGGCCATGTCTCAGTGAGAATTGACCTCTGGTGGGCTGGGTGAAAACCACCTTCCCCACCGTTAGGGTCCCACTTCATTGATAATTGAGAAGAATATGTTATTAAATAGATAAAAATAAATTAAGGATATGCTAATAGGCTCTAATGATTCTGACAAAAACAATATGTAACCATTGTTTGAATCTTAACGATTCAAGAAAAGAATAAAATTTGAGTATGGTTAGAAGATAATTAAAATAAATAATAAATTGAGAAGAGTGTGTTAATTAAAAAATTAAGAATTATATTTGAGTAAGTTTAAAGTAGCATAGCGATAAGTAAAGTGGTGAGTCAATGCCCATAGACACAACTAACCATTTAATTTTGTGAATATAGCTAAATGTTAAACAACTAAATATATAATTTTGTATTTATTATTGTACAGTATTGTTAAAATTAATATAATCACAAAACAAATACTATTTAATAAATAAATAAAAATAGTTGCATTTTTATTTTATCACCATTATGCATTTAAAGATAACAAAATAAAATAAATCATAAAATAAATCCATATTACACATTCTTAACAATTTGAATTAATCATATTAATCTACTCAACCAAATCCAAAATCTCAAATAATATCTAAATACATATAAGCATATTAAAAAACCTCCCAAATTCCATAAACCCCACAGTTAACCCCAAAAAAAATTCTCCAATTATGATGTCCGCATAATCAGGGCATGTTGACTATTATAAAGAGAGAGATTCTTGAAAATCTCTGCGATATATATACATATATAGTTTGTACAGGTTGGTGAACCCTGGAACTTAGGCAGCGTTAACTTGTATGGACCGTCAAACAACTATGGCGAACAGAACATGCAGGATGGGCGACTGATTGCACCCCACCCATGCAGCATAGCGCGCATGTAAGTCAAGGACGAAAGCATCTGGTGGTGTCTGGGCGCCTTTCTTCCAAGTAATTAAAGATTGGTCAAAGCTTGTACCCAACCAGGGAGGCAGTAACTCCGATTTATTCTATCGGTCAGAGGAATCATTTATATAATAAAATCAAAGTATCTCATTTATATGATATAATGATTAGCAATTGCCAAAAAAAAGTGCAAATATACTCCGATAAGTTACATGTCCAGTTTTTAAAATAATTACAAAATTTGTACCATGCAAAGATTGCAATTAACTGCAAACTTAATGGTTTTGATATTTTTAGTGTACATATTCATACATCATTTATCCTCTCTGCAATGCAGCTCGTGCTTTTGAAAAACACTAATCCCAAAGTTTGACTGTCACTCCATGGCATGATAATGCTAATTTGTTTTATGGAAAAAAGCAGAGACTGATTTTTAGCCCAGCAAAAATGTTGAATCTGATTTTAAACATTATCTACAAATTATAAAAAATGTTGATTTTTAGGACTCCATCCCAACTGCTAAGCTAGCACAACAGACAATTTTAAACAGTATATACAAATTATAAGAAATGCTATTTTTTTTGTGAAATGTAATAGTGATAGGTGTTTCAATTCAAGAAGGTGTTCTTATTTATGAAGAATAGAAGGAAGGTAGAGTGATTTCCAAGGGTTCTTGCCTTGTCTATTAATGCCTCTTCTTATGCTATTTTTTTTTGGGTGGTTGGGACATCTGTGTCTAGTTTTATAGCAAGTATTTGTATTGGATTAATGATAGGAAAAGTTGGTTATTTAGGCAAGTTAGTTTTGGTTATGCTGTTTGAGCCTTGCAGTTTTTTTTATTTTTTTATCTGATAAACTTTGTATTAATTATATATCTTAGTTATAATATAATAGCAGATAAACTTGGTATTGATTCTAAACAAATTTTTATTTTAATTTTGGAAAAAACTCAAAATATTTGAACAAAAGTTGTTCTAAATAAGGATTTTCTTTTTCATTTTTAACGTGTATATTTAATAACAACATATTTTCATTTTTCCATCTTTGAAAACCAAATAGCACAAAAGTTAGTAATAGGACAAGGTCTATCCCTCTAGTAGTTCCTTATTGCTGGTGAGTTTAACTCACCAAACTTAAAAAGTTAATCTGAAAACCAAGGTAAGTTAGTTCAGTAATAAAGATAATCAAAATTTGAATAGATAATTATACTATTACTTGATAATTTATGAAATATCATTTCTGAAATTATATCAGTTCTAAAGTGATTACTTAGACAATTTTGTCAACCATGAAATTATTTCTCTTAAAAATGACATTACAGAACCTAAAAAATAGTTGTGTCACAGAAAGATCCTTTCTGACATTGTGTTAAGAGCAATGCTGTGAGATGTAGCATGCTAATAAATAAATATCAGCTTGAAAAACTTGTGTACTAGTGGCAAAAGAAAGCTCCTTTGCTTCTTTTATTAATGAAGGACACTGCTCCATTCATTTCTAGCTTCTCAGAGGCTGCAGTAACTGCCTGACTGAAATATTGGACAAAAGAATTGTTCATGGAATTATCTTCTTTTTAAAAACTTGTAAGATTTAATTTCCAAATATTTTGCCTATAATACTAATGTTGTTAAGTATAACTAGTTAAAATAGGATACAAAAATAAAATAGGATATAGGGCATCTTCATTTGCATTAACTGTATTAAAAGAATTCTCAGTTTTAACACAGATTCATCTTAATTTTAATGAAAATTTTATGTCCTTAATCTATGTATATAATAAATCCAAACATAAAATGAATTTATGTTTGTTCATAATTAAGCCCGACTCGGCTTCAGTATTTCTTAGGCTTAAGCCCGACTCAGCTTCAGTATTTCTTAGGCTTTAGTATTTCTTATCCTAGAGGAATTTCATACTAAAACAAACTAATTTAATCACAAATGTGGAATAGTTGATAAAGTAGAAAGCATAGACTTTTCTATAATACGAAATTGTATCCGATATGGATAATACATAAATTGCATTTTAAGCATTTTGGCATGGAACAGAATGCACGAGTAAATAACATTCATTTCTATCAGCAGTTCGAAAGAAAATTGAACAAGTGCATTTATTTCTATCAGCAATAGGAATGAAAATTGTCTTTGATGGGCATTTTGACCATCTAATTTCAAGCTATCCTCAATAGTGAAAGATTCAATTTCTTAAATAAAATGTCCAAATCAAATCAAAATTCCCATATTTTTCACCTTTCCATCTAATTCAAGATCAGTGCATAACAATGGAGGTCCATAAATTGAGGCCATCAAGATTAAAGCTCATAGTTGTTTAATATAGATATCAATGCCTACAAAGCTCGAATGAAAAATCAATTTGGGTCTTGCTTCTGTCCAAGCAAAACAAAGTTCCATTGCCCCTTCATTTCATCCCATCCCATGATGGCCACTTTCTTTTTTAATAATGGTCTGTAAAACTTCAATAATTTTCAGCAAGATCTCAGAAACATGTGGGCTACACATTATCCAATTTTGATCACCATGGGAATTGACCACTGTTGGAACATATAACATCAAATGCTATTAAAATACATGGAAATTTGTTGTTGATAGCAACCCCACCCTGATATTGAACAGCTAAGGGTGTTTGTCATGAATGAGGTATGTATGTAAGGGTGCCTCCCACTAAAGGGGTATGTAGCTCAGTGCTAGAACAAATTACTGTCCAAGTGCAGATCCTAATTAATCCATATAATTATTTGGAATTCTTAAGATCCATGGACCCCTTTTGCTACATGTTTAGAGATTCTATGATCAAGCAGCTTGGAGGCTACAATGAGAGCAAAGCATTCACACAAGATAGATTTCCAAAACAGTAGAAAAACAAAAGTTTCAACCTGAATACCTTATATACGTTTTCCATATCTCAAGTACAAGGTATTGCCATTTTTCTTGGTATAAGTAAAAGGTTCAAATTACATACATCTTTCCCCGTGGAAACAAAATGTAAACAACAAATAAATTGTTTGTTTCTTATAATTCAATCCATCAAAATTGGTATAATCGGGCAACATCAAACCCTCTTTACTTTCATAAAATCCAAATTCAGATTCGTTCAGGATAGAAAACTGTGTGAAACCATGAAGAATTGAGAATTATGGGGAGGTTGGAATACTGGAATAAATCATCCATCCTGTCTATCATTGATTTATATCTTAAATCTCCGTAAACCCATGCCATGCCAAAAGAAACATGGCACATCTTTTTTTGAAGAGTCCAGCTACATAGGTATACAGAAGCAGACACATAAGGCACAGTTCCCCCAGCCTAGATTACGTGGCCTTCACCTAAATCCTTTAAAATCCAAAAAAAAAAGTATCAGTCAGCCATCATGGAGACAGAATATGATTTGTGGTCAGAGAATAAAACATTTATTCAAAAGTAATAAACAACTTTATTAGCATTCTAAAGAGTGCACAAGTAATATTGCTGCAAAAACCCAACTCAGTAAGGCTTGACATCCCTAAGTAATCGTTGACCTTGGCTTCCCTTACTGCTATGCATATCAACAAAACATCATTCTCCAATATTGGTAAAATCAACAAAACACTTATTTTCATATATCAATTTAATCTAATAAGTCATGTATGAACTCACTTGCACTTTGACTCCTGAAATACAAGTAATATCATTAGGCTTAAATTAACAATAAAAAGAATGGTACACCCATTGGTCCCAAATTTAATTGCATTCCAGATGTCAAGTTTTTTCTGCTTCGAAAGGTCGATACATTTTGCATAGCACTCTCAAAGTAAAGGTTGCCTTAGATAAGGAACTAACAGGTTCTGCTACTCTATGCATCTGTTCCTCATTTAGACAGGCTTCACAACATTCACTCCACATTGTAACTTAGCTACAAAAAATGGAAAATAAGTAAAACCTCTCAAACTAGAATAAGAAGTGCATTAAGCATACCTTTTTACCCAAATATTATAACATATACCCACTTTGAAACTATTTTTATAGCATTGAAATGCCAAGATAAAAATATATCCACGAGGCTCGTCATTAGCTTCCTCAAGAGACGCGAGGCTCGTCATTAAATAATAAATAATAATCACATCCAAAGAGGGCCAAAAAGAACAAGTACCTCTAGAATCTAAGCTATGTTAATACCAGAATGATGGAGTTGGATTACCTTTACTAACCCTCCAAACCAAAACTAACTAAAAATCAAGGACAAACACAACAAAATAAAAAATATATAGGCTAGTGCTTTACCTTGATTATGTTGATAGTAAAGTAGAAAGGGCTCAGCCTCCAACACGTACCTCTGCATCAATTTAGGTGCTCAAACTGAACTTCTATCGTTGGAATCTCAATCCCATTTCTGTAAAACCAAAACATTGCCTCCATCATCACAATTCTACGACATTCATATAAATTCACCATTGCATAAAGCTCAAATTCAACATCATATTTGATTTACCTGTCAATCCTCTCTTTCAACTTTGTCAAAAATTGCTCGTTGTCCTCTCCCAACACCTCTCTGGCTAGCTCGATCATCAATGGAAAAATGTAAAACAACCCAATGTGGTTTTCATCATAATGACGGCATCCCTTCCAACACCTTCTTATCACTATGGGTCCTATCGAAAAGAACAATCCTGAACACCTTCTGTAACTTCTGAATTTGCATGCAATGTCATCTTGTAATCATTCACTACTGTTTTGAATTTTCTTATTTTCCACTTGAAGGGTTCCTTTTGAGACATAATAGACCTTTCCCAATTCAAACTTATTCTAGAAATTATCTGCAGCTTTCTTAAACATAGTTGCCTAAATTTGAGTGCCCTGGAGCAAAAGAAGAAAAACAATCAAGTGGATAACACTTATTAGAGTTCTTATAGACTTATTGTGTAATCAAAGTATAGAAACCAATTAGAACCAGTCAGTCACAACAAGCTTAGAATCAAAGTATAGACACCAATTAGAAACTACAACACATATCAACTTCTTACAAAGACAAACAGTATACTCCTTTTTATGTTCAAGTTTGGTTTTTTATGCAATGTGCTTGAAGGTGAGACATCAGTTACTCATGGAAGAAATTCTGAATTAAGCATCAAAATAGATGATATGGAATAAAGACCAAGAAAAAACACATATTGAAGAATAGATGAGATATTTCTATCAAAGTCATCTGGGTTAGTAGAAAGACAACCTCATCAAGTGGTAGCAAAGCAAGTCCATTTTCATCATCTGTAGTTGCAGGTGAAGCAGAATCTCGCAAGGTACCTGTACAACATGGAAAATGATGCATATAAAGAAAAAACCCTTGTAGTAAAAAATAGGACAAACTTGAGTAACTTCAGCACATTACAATAGAAACATTGCCAACATTATTTACCCATTCATCTTCAAGTTCTTTCCAACCACTGCAGCACAACACACAGACGCAATGTAAGCCTTTTAGTGTGCACATAGGTAGGTTGAAGCCAGCTTAAAGGCATAACGACTGTTTATTTGACTTGTGATGGGATAAGTTCCCCTAATGCAAGTGAAAATAAGAAACTGCTGCTATGACATGAGCGCACTTTTGTGTGGACATTTTGCAAGAATTTTTGTTGTTTCAATCAAATATGCATAAGAAGTTATGCAATGTATGTTTAATGGTTGGTAATAAAAAACCACCTTTCAAAGTACTATTGCTTGCAAGGTTGATTCAATAAAACTAATTGATTTTGAAGTTAGAAGAAACATTACCTCATATGGGTTTGCAAGAATGTATATGATCTTGGAGAGCTCCTTAATAAACTGGGATTCTTCCTCAATCTCTTTGGTGAGGGCTTCGGCTGCATCATAACTGTAATTGCTAACCCTATTTTCCTTTGTCTGACCAATGCGTTGTTTACGTTGTCGTTGTATTTATCATGGAAGCCCTTGACACACTACTTGAAGGCACCATTATAAAGGTGATGGTGATCATCTATCAACACCATACCTCAGTTGATATGTACAATGGGGGCTTGGTTCCCTTGTTAAAAAACACATACAACTCATTTAGATTAAGACAGTATATAAACACGATTCAATGTAGATGTTAAGCAGCATGAAGCAAAACAATTGGAATGTAAGTGCTAACGAAGCACAGGAAAAAATATCTCACCATGAATTGGCCTTCAAGGATTCTCATGACATCTTTCAGAGTGATTGTATTAATGTATTGATCTGGAGGCAAACAAGTGAAAGAATGTATATTGGACAAGAGGGTTTGAATTTGGATTTGTAACTATAAAATAAATACAAAGAACCAAAAGCATGGATTGAATATACCTTTTTGTTGGTAACAGTTTCTACATCCATATTCAGAGAAGAGCAGCTGAAAAGCTTGTTTGCAACGAATTGGTAGGAAGAGATGATGACGAGGCAAAATGAAGTAGGTGTAGTTGTAAATGGAAAAATAACTGAAAATTTGTAGTAAAAGCTAATATGTACAAACCATTTTTGTTTGTATTTTGTAGATGACAATAGTAACAGAGCATATACTGTCTTATGGACAGCATTTAAAATGAACAACACATAAGAACAACAACATTGTAGTTGCATAAAAGTGGAGGGAAATTATATGTACAACTTTAAGAACATGGAAAAAGAGGTGTTGTAACTGTCCAGTTGAAATATGTGCATATAGCATCAATTGCAATAGGAGTTGAAATAAAGGAAGCAAAAGGCATTAAAATATGGCATTAAGAGTCACACTATTCAGAGCACATGAACAGAGCGCTGCTGGTAAAAATAAAAATACACTTTTTTGCTCAATTCCTATGTCAATGCAAAAATATATAAGATAATGTAGTGAACAAAACAGTAGTACCAAATGAAACCAAGCATTCATAAGATTACAACTAATGGTGATATATAATAATAGCATAATTTCATGAGTTAAGTTGATAGCAACTATAACATGAAGGGCCACAATATTGATTTGAAAGCAGCAAAAGTGAATAAAACAATAATATGACTTGTTTTAGCAATTGCACATCTAGGTAATCCTTAAAACACTTGGACGAAGAAAAAAGTAATAAATAAACATTTCATCTAAAAATATTGACAGTAAAATGCTAACACGAGTATGAATATTTACTTCTCTAATGTAATATATTATAGTCTACAAATAAGTACATTTTGCAGTGGTAAAGTTGAATTACACCCATAGAGAATTCAAAGAGTAATAAAACAGTATTGTTTGAAATGTAAAGTATAGAGTAAAGAGCAAAGGTCATGGTAGTAGACACATGTAATTTGTACAATGTCTATATAGAGAGGGATGTGGGGCGTAAAGAAGTACATGAAACACATGTAGGGAAAAACTGGGTGTAAGGAGAGGCAAAAGGGAAATGCACAAAGTACGAGCAGTCAATCATATATGCAAGTGGGGGAATGACAATGACAACACCATGCGCAGTTTATTTGTGAAGCTAGATGAGGTTTCTGAATGATCAAGTCTTGACGGGCCATGCGCATAGTATCACTTTCATGCATATGGATCATGCATGGAAGGAAGGCTTTCAGGTCTGATAGAAGTGTGATAGTTGGGTGGAACGGTAATTGAACGGGAGGGCAGAAGTTGATTGGAAGTGTGCATGTATTTGTTGAAGCCCTGCTTGTTGTTCCTTGATCTATTGGTAGAAGTTGGCAAGGATGTTGAGATATCCGCTATCCATCGTTGTTGTTGTAGGGCTATAAGTGAAAGACAATGAAACATTATAATATGTAAATATTAAAAGAATATAAATGAAATAAAAGTAAAGGCAAATGTGTAAAATGGAAGTTGTGTTGTTGAGTGAACATGTAAGACAATGGTTGAAACATCTTTGTTTTTTCCTATATGTATGTGAAAATAAATGAATCCAAATGTCCAAGAAAGTGTGCTATATGTTTTTTACTATATTGTGCATTTGAAAGGTATTGTTTTTCGTAAGGCATTGGTATATTAACCATACAAACAAATATTGGTCCAATGGTAACATTGCTCTTTAGATCAACAATAGATCCTAGGATAGAGTGCAAGGATAGCATCCACTGATCAATATGTGGAGCAAGTTCAGGGAATTGGCATCACCTAGAAATGTCCCCATAGGCCATCACCAAATGGAATTGTTCAAAAATTTAGAGCTTAATATTATAAGTAATTCTCAACCGTATAAGTAATTCCTCACTATAGTCACAAAGAGGATTTGGCTAAAGATGCGAAAGTAATGAAAGCGTCAATGGTTTTTTCTATGCCTTGAACCACTTTCATTATTGTGTAAGAATATGCAAACCTAGAAGAGGGTTGCATAATGGTTTGTGTTATCTGATAAAGGGTAACACACTTGCAGAAATGAATATTTGATAACAAAGGACAAGTTCTTATTGTGGTCATCATTAAGAGGGCATGGAGCTATGTGGTAAGAGTGCATGGCGAGGGTGAGCATTTAGGGTTTGATTTCTTTGACGGTAGCTTTTTGATTTATTCTTTGCTTTTGATGCATACTTTGAAATGTATGCCATGACAGCATGTCGTGAGAGGACATGTTGACAATCAACATTTGCTCTCCATATTGAAAGCATGGAAGAGTTGTGTATGTTTAAGAGTTCATCATTCCTAGCTGGGATATATGTTTTCTTCCCATTACCATCAATGAACATAGAAGATGTAGCATGCAGGTCAAAGGGGAAGCCATAGCGACATACAAGAGATGATCCCTTTTTGCAGAGGCCGTAGAATTCGCTGCATTTTGTGTGTCGTTGAACAGAATTTACAAGGGCTTCATAGTCGTCAATGTGGTTTTCTTCAAGTATGGAGGATGATTCAAGTGTGTACGGGGGTGTGAAGGTGTAGGGGACGAGGGTTCCATGTGGTTAAGAAGTTATCAAAGTATGTTTTGGTAGAAGCCACTGTGGGAGCATCCTCCCAATCAAGGGTGTCCATAATGGGTGCAGTCTCCAACCAAATGAAACCATGGATATGTGCAGAACCCATGTGTTTCCATTCATACCTAGAGAAAAAAAGTAAAGGAAAAATGAGGAAGAAAAGTGAAATCAATAATTGCGAATGAAATGAAAAATCAAATATAGGATAAGAGGCAAACCTGCACCAGCAATCTTTTGTGTGGAATATCTTTTGTAGGATTTCTTCAAGGAAGATGGTAAATCGATGGTGCATATATAGAGATGCAATATGTGGATTGGTTATAATGTTTTGAATTCTCCATTGGAATTGTGCAAACAAAGAAGTTGGAGGGGGGAAAGGCATGAGCATGTGAAGGTCATGCCATTTGGTGTCAGCTGCACTAAGGGTGAAGAAGAAGTTTGGGCTTCCAAGTTGTGTGATCATGTCAGATAGTCAACCTCTTTTTTTGATCCAAAAGGAGCGTGTCCCACGAAGAGAAGATCATGTTGCTGCCGTAACCTTTCTCCCTGATTTTAGTTTTTCACTTAAACTCTGGGACCCCTCCTCACCATTATTTGCTGGGATCGATTGTTGAAAGCTTGGCGCCTTTGAGCATATCTTTGCGTTTGAAGTTGATTGCCCACCATTTTGCTTGCTTCGTTCAGTTTAGCTTGAGTCGCGTGGTCTGTTTTAGTACCCGTAGAGCATGAAAATTTTGCCTTAACGAAGGAAATTGATTTTCGGCCGCAATTGGGCCTTAGCGCTATTGGTTTTCTCTTTGGATCGGGTCTCTTTCGGAAGATGTTGAGTCCTTACTCACCCGTCATTACGGCTCCCAGATCAAACTGCCCTCCCGATTGAAGTTTCATCCGACGCCTGATTCATTGGTTCAAACCGCTTGCTCCTAAGTTTCTACTTACCCGCCGTTGCGGCCGGGGGGATGAAGTCAGCTGCCGACGCGAGTTTCATCCGACGCCCGAGATTTGTCTTTTTTAGCCTTCATCGCCTGTCTTCAGCATTTGTCCCCTCCACCGTTGCAGGTGGCAGAGCAATCTAGCTTCCGATACGTTCCTTCTCGGCATCCGATTTCCTTGGTCGCCTGCGTTGTCACTCACCCACTTCTTATGCTCCTCCGCCGTTGCGGCTCCTGAAACCTTGCCCATCCGATGCAGTATTCTCAGCCCGTCCGATCCAAGTATCGCTCGACCGTCAATTCATTTTACCGTGAGTTCTCGCCCGGATGAACCAGGCCAGCTTTTTATGGATTTTTCATCATAGTTAAAAGTTTTCGATGCTTAATGTCTCATGTTAGTGGATAATGCACTAAAGTTACATGCAGGGAGAATCCCATAGATTGCTAGAGCGGCCTACGGCGAGGAAAAGGACAACCCAAGCAGATGATAGAGGCATCGACGCGGTGTTTTCAGCAGTTACTGTCAGGAGGTAAAACGCCTATGGAAATGATTAAGGAAAACGCAACGACCAGAGAAGAAAAGGAATCGTCAAGGGCGCTGAAAGGTCACACGCTGAGGGCAACCCAAGGGACAGCAGCTGTAATTTTAAATAGGGGGAATGAAGACTGAAAAGGGGCTTTTTGCCTTAGAAAATTTTGTAATTGTTGGCTTGTAAGAGGAACTACTTCGTTTTGCTAAGTGAACTGCAATTTTGTCTGCTGGAAAGAGTAAAGAAGTGGAATGTACCAATGCAATTCGATGAATAATGTTGAAGAGGAACTATTTCGTTTTCAGCTGTATTTCATTTGCTGTAAGAATATTTGATGTTTTGAACCTACGTTCTTGTTAAATGCTCTTCAGTAGTTTTTCTGGGATATATTTTCACTAAGAGAAATAAATGTTGTTATAGAATGATCGGCTATCTGGTTATTTGAATATTTGTAAGCGTTCATGTGCTTTAGGAGAAGTATCAACTATCTGTGATTTTTCTTACTGTATATGATAATGTATTGCTCAGCCAAAATGATAACCATGCTCCCTAGGGATAGTGTATATAGTTAGCTTATTTCTTTTGTATCCGGTTGAATGCTTGTGAGCAAGACGAAAGGTAAGAACCTGCGCATCACTTTGTGACCGCTCCCTGTTTTTTGACCAGCCTGCATTTAGTTAGGCATGTGCATATCATTCTTGTAAGTCAAAATACAAAAACTCGGTGGGTCGAGCCGCAACCGGTAAATCCTTTGTTTGTTACTTGACCTACGGTAGCCGGGACGCAAACCGGACGGATTCCCTATTCCAAACAGTCAACGGGCTAGTTGGGAACGTTGATTGGGGAGAATCCCTTACTATTGCCGCCTGCGAATTTCCAGGCCTCAACAGTTTTGGCGCTAGAAGGAGGGCCGCCAGTGCATGGCTGGCCGAGGAAACCCATTTTACAGAGAACATTCCGCTGGTTACAGTTCTGAAAGTAGTGGACCGCGTAATCCATTTCCAGAAGAAGAAAACAGAGAACATCTATACCCTGTTCGCAATGAGATCGTAAATGATCTAAGAAGACATAGCCGTGCGTATGTAAAGAAGATCGGATGGTTGCCAATTATCCCCGAGTTGCCTAGAAGAGAGTACAAGAAGAAATACCGTCCTATAATAGAAGATTCGGTGTTGGTTGGAGACTGGCAAGAGCTTGTGGAGACTGCCTTACAAGAGATTGAATTTCCTTTGAACCAAATAGGCCCAGACACTCCTTACAGCTCTCCTACTCACACCCCTGTTGGTTCACATCCTCCCACCCCTGTTGTTTCACCTCCGCATTCTCCACCTCGACTCATGGCCGGTGTTAACTCCAATCAACCCCCACCTAATCCTCCACCGCCCGCATGGAAAGCTAGATCACCTCTAAATCTGACCCCACCTCTACACAACCTACCTCAAGCCTTCGAAAAGTTATTGCCTAAGTTTGATCCCAATGAGAAGATATTGGTAGACGACCACTTGCAGAGTTTTTATTTGGCTATAGAAGGATTAAGGGCAGGGGAACATGAAGATGTGGTTTGTAGACTTTTCCCACATACCCTCAAAGGAGCTGCGGCTTCGTGGTATTTTGGATTGCCTGCCAATTCTATCCCAGACTGGGATACTTTCGAGAGAATATTCAGAAGTAAGTATGCCATCCAAAAGACTCACGCTGCCCTCATGAAATGGCTATGTGCATTGAAGAAAGAAAAAAAAAGAAAAGGTGCACATCTTTACGCAAAGGTTTGCAGCATATCTAAAAAAATTCTCTGAAATAGATAAGCCTTCAGACAAAGTACTGATTGAATACTATACTTCAGCTTTGGGTCCTGATTTAGCCATGTTTGCAAAAGGTAGGGCCAAGCCTACTTTGACGGAGACTTATGAAGAGGCAGAAGTGGTGGAGGCTGAAAGGGAGAGCATTGAAGATTATCCTGAACAGTCAGGGGAGAAAACGAAAACCTTACTGTTTACTAAGCCCAAAGAGGAGAAAGCACCAGACTATGAAGGTATGGCCAAAATGGTGCAAAAGCTCTCTAACAAGATCATAGATTTAGAGAAAGAAAAAGAAGCACAAAAGTTTTATAGGCCATACTATAAGAAAAGAGAAGACAGCAATTAGGCCCCTCCTCCTCCTCAAAGGAATGCATCCATGAATTTGACAGACATAGGTATGGAAAATTTCTGTACTTTTCATCAGCAGCCTCACTCAGAGAAGAACTGTTCGCAATGGATAAATTCAATGACGTTGGTCATGAATCAGATGTTGGATTCCAGGCTGACAGAAGAAGATGATGAGGAGAGGAAAGAAAATGCTGCTTCCACTTCTACGAAAGAACAGGAGGAAGAGACTATGGCATTATGGAGTTCTGTTTCCGTGCTCGATGCTGAAGAGGAGAATACTCAAGGACGCAAAGGGGTTAGGGAGGCTAACGTGACAACTAGGAGTAAAGGGATGGTTAGTGATGACAGTTTGTTACTCCCAAAGATCAGGAGGCTGCAAAGGAATGTCAGGAAGAAGTTTCAAAACAAGGCCTTGGCTGATCAGATACCAGAATTCACTATTACCAGCCAAGACCCTAGACAAAACAGAACATCGCCTGAGTCAGATCAAGAGAACGTGAGTGCTGGTAAATCTCAGCCTACTAGATCACAAATTGAATATGACATTGTTGAAGATTTGAAGAAGGTGAAAGCAAACGTCCCATTGTTCGAAATGTGCAAAGTACCTCAACAGAAAGAAAAACTGTTGAAGGAACTTGAAACAGCTGAAGAGAAGCTTCCCACTGAAAATCAGCCCCGGGATGAAGAAGAAATCGGAGAGGCTAGCACCGGAGGTATGTCTAAAACTAAACATCCACCTTTCCTCCTGACATTTGAAGTTTTCAATCATAACGTGCACAATTTTCTAGTAGACTCAAGGGCGTCAATTAATGTCATGCCCATATCGGTATGCAAAAAAATAAATGGGAAACCTAAGCCATCCACGTGGAGGGTGGTGCAATTGGATAGGACAGACGTCAAGGTGATTGGTGAAATGGAGGGCGTGCTAATCCGCCTGGAATCCGATGATAGAGTGTGCCAAGTCATCAACATTGTAGTGGCTGACATACCGGATGCTTACGGCTTGGTCTTGAGCAGAGATTGGTCGGCCAAATTAAATGGGTATTTCACCACAGATTGGTCACATCTTTGGTTGTCATACAAAGGGAGTCCTAATCAGATCAAGGTTTTGAGAGAACCTCATATGAAGTACAATGTCACTCAATTGGATGGGAAGAATGTACCAGTTGAATCTATATTGGGAAACTACTTTCTTGAACTAGAACTAGGGAATTATCAAGCGGAAGAGGCTAGCAGCACACCTAACACCCAGCTTGATCTCCTTCGTTTTTCTCAGGCTGATGAGCTTGACTGTAAAATAGTAGATTTAGCTGTAGGAGTAGATTCATTTCCAGTAGATAATGTTATCTGGACTTTATATTTCGACGGCTCAAAAACATTAGAAGGGTCAGGGGCCGGCTGCGTCCTTATTGATCCATAAAAAAATAAATACTTCTTGTCCTATAGGTTAGAATTTGAGTGTACTAACAATACAGCTGAGTATGAAGCATTACTACAAGGACTCAAGAAAGCGATTGAGCTACAGGTTTGTAATTTAAAAGTTTTTGGGGACTCAGAAATAGTTGTAAAGCAGATAAAAAATCAAATACACTGTATCTCCCCTCATTTGAAAGCTTACCAAAACGAGGTATGGGAATTGCTTAAATGTTTTCATGCATTTAACATTATTTCAATTCCAAGGATAAAAAATTCAGCCGCTAATCTTTTAGCTACGTCAGCTGCCAGGTTGGTTCCCACTAATAACAAATGCTCTATCGAATTGCTTTTCAGGCCATCGGTACCCGACATGATTACCAACTTGCGAGTATTTGATGATGATCAGCAAATAATCGAATGCTTGACAAATGATGAGACTTTTAAAGGAGCTATCATAGACGATGAGGAACATCAGGCTAAAATGAAATATGACAATTTCATTCCCAAAGGAGTCAGGATGCTGGAGAAAATGTTTGACTTGAATGAGAAATTTAGGAGACCCGCTAACGTGAAGACACACAGCTCAACTTTACAGTTCAAGCTAATAAACTTAGGGACTAAAACGGAGCCCAAGTTCGTGAACCTCGGCAAATGTTGTTCACCAGCAGAAAGAGACAAGTTCCTCAGTTTGTTTAAACAGTACAAAGATGTCTTTGCATGGACGTATGCAGATTTAAAAAATTATGACACTAATATCATCAAACATATCATTCCTATAAAAGGAGGCATCAAACCATATCAGCAGCCGTTGAGGAAGATGCACCCAAAGCTGGAACCACTAATTCAAAGCGAGGTGAAGAAACTGCTGGACGCTCGGATTATCTTTAAAGTCAGGCATTCTGAATGGGTGTCAAACCTGGTGCCTGTCAGGAAAAAATCGGGAGAGATTAGGCTGTGCGTGGACTTCAGAAATCTAAATCGCGCCTCAGACAAAGACAATTACCCGGTACCTCCCATGGAGCAATTGCTACAGATGGTTTCTAGCTCTGAAATGTTTTCATTGTTGGACGGTTTCTCTGGTTACAACCAAGTGCTAGTAGTCGAGGAAGACAGATTAAAGACAACTTTCAGAACTAAATGGGGAACGTTCGCCTACAGAAGAATTCCT
>LPNX010961872.1:42510-57750 GCA_001517045.1 Pseudotsuga menziesii | reverse complement strand
TATGAATTTTTATGTATTTTAATTTTTATTGTGAGTTGTTTGTTGTAGTGGCCATATTTGATTTATGATGTAATTTATTAATTATAAACTAATATTCATAATCTCCATCGTGATCATGAAGGCATTAATGGTCTTCCATGAGGAATGAAAAGTTATCCTATTCAATTCAGCAGGTTGCCCTACTATGAGCACCTACAAATTGCTCATTTGTTTGATACAATGCATATTGGAAATAATGTTACTGAAACCTTAGGGTGACTACTAGAGCTAAGGAGGGAGAAAGATAAAGTTGTGAAAGTGTGCAAAGACATTCAAGAAAGCAACCATGCAATGAAAGACGTCATCCAATTTCATACCAACGGAAAACAAGTTAATATAAACTCAATTCCATGGATCTTTACGGAGCAACAAAGCAATGTTGTCAAAGAAGTAATGCGAAAAATTAAATTTCCCACCGGTTTTTGTGCAAACTTAAAGAATATCATAACTAAAAAAGGTGATTTTGCGGGGGTCAAAACACATGATTGGCATGTCTTCATCAAGGTAATTATTATTGTCATGTCCATATAATTTTTTCTTGTTTGTATACTCTTTTTTTAATAAACGGCGTGGTTTGTATATTGATACAGTATGTTCTACCTCTCTCTCTCTCCTGGACAACTTCGACAACAATGTCAAACAAGTTATATATAATCTTGGTAAATACATGCGGTAACTAGCGATTACTTGCATGTGCTTAGTGTTTCTTTACTTACATATATTGTAATTTAATGTTTGTTTTTGTTAAATATCGTTATTGGTTTGCATTACTTGTAGATGGTTGACATCTAAATAAATCCATAAAGAATATATAAAGTATTGGAGGAGAGAAATTCCTCGTCTCATGTGTGAAATGCAGAAGCATCTACCATCGACATTTTTCAATGCACAAGAACATTACCTCATACACCAAGTTAAGGAGATTGAGTTGTGTGGACATATGCACTCAAGGTCCATGTGAATGGTTGAGAGGCACTTGAAATTTATGAAGGGTTTGGTGAGACAACTAGCACATCCGGAGGGTTCTATGATGGAAGGATATATGGTATACCAAAACATGTTGTATGTTAGTGAATATATTCCTATTTTACCGTCAAAGCTCAATTTACGTTGCATTTGTGATCTGGAATCCAATAACAAATTTGAAGGGGAGCAACTGAAGGGGAAAGGTATATTGAGGAAGCTAAAAGGTAATTATTAGCTAGTGTATTTTTATTATATCCTTCATATTCTAATTGTATTTTCTAGTCATAATTGCTTCAATTAAGAGCATATACGTCTTTGTTCAGGAGATTTACACCTTTCTTTGATTTTAATGGAAATTGTCATTAAACAGTTGGTCAAGAATGGGATGCAATTCATTTATACATAGCAAACAATCATGACTGGATGAAGGTATGGATTGAACGATGCGCACAATCGGGTCATGGAATATCATGGGAAGGTGTGGCTTCATTGGTAAAAGAAGCACAACGCAATGGAGATAACAATCTAACAGAAAGGGAAATCGATTTGGCATATGGTGTAAAAGATAAAATGGCAAGTATATAATTAATCAAATATCCCTCTAAATCTTTTATTTTGCAAATTACTTATTGACGTACATGTTCTTTTTTTCCATGTATTGTTGCATAAGGACTGATTGGTTGTGTAATTTTTTCGTGTTTTGCTTATTGCAAGTAAAACACCATAAGGCTATGGTCTGCAATGGATGTAGATATCAGATCAAAAAATTGGATGAAACAAAGAAAGCATCAAATTCTGGGGTTTCGGTTGTCTTTGAGGTTACCAATGTTTCATCTAGAACCGACAGACATCCAGAAGTCTCAGAAAATCGATACTATGGGTATTTGGAAGATATTATACAGTGTGACTTTAAATCCTTTAAGGTAGTTCTATTCATTTTCAAATGGTAAAGGTTACGATTGAATCAACGTGATCCCAATAGAACTATTATTGAACAAGATAATGGATTTACCATGGTAAACACAAGGTTGTTTGAGCCAGGAACAGAGCCCTATGTTCTTCCAAGCCAATGTGAACAAGTATTTTACTCAGAGGTTCCAGGTAAAGCAGGCTGGTCATTTGTTGTGAGACACGATCCAAGGGGAAGGCCGATAAAGTATAACCTAGATGATGGTAATGAAGAGGGTTCTCTGGAAGAAGAATATGATGACGAAGAGCATGATCAACTTTGGCTAACTGACGATGATGATCCAATAGAAGATGTCCAAGGAATAGTTGAATTAGACGATGTAGCAGACAATGTCATTGAAGATTATTCTAACGATGACATGATGAGCGTAACTGATGATGATGACGATGATGATATGGCCAATCCTTACAATGTTGACATAGATGATGATACACATGGTGCATCATCTTCATCATCATCGTCATCATCATCATCATCTTCCTCATGATGATGATACTCATCATCAACATCATCATCATTGTCATCCTCATGATGATGATAATCATCATCATCTTCATCGAGATCACCATCATCATCATAATCATAATCATTGTCTTCATCAGCATCATAATCATCGTCGTCATCATCATCATCATCATCATTGTCATCGTCGACATCATCATTGTCATCATCATCATCATTGTCATCGTAGGCATCAACATCATAATCATCACCATCATCATCAACATCATCATCATCAACTTCATCACCATCATCGTCATCATCATCATCATCATCATCACCATCATCATCGCCATCATGGTCACCATCATCATCACCATCATCATCTTCATCAACATCATAATCATCACCATCATCATCAACATCATCATCATCAACTTCATCACCATCATCATCATCATCATCATCATCATCATCACCACCACCATCATCTTCATCATCATCGTCATCATCATCATCATTGTCACGATCAACATCATCATCATCTTCATCATCATTTTCATCATCATCATCATTGTCACGATCAACATCATCATCATCATCATATCATCATTGTCATGATCAACATCATCATCATCATCATCATCATCAAGATGATCATCATCAACCGAAGCATGATCATCATCATAGTCATGATCATCGTCATAATCATAATCATCGTCTTCATCAGCATCATAATCATCATCATCATCATCATCATTGTCATCGTCTTCATCGGCATCATAATCATCACCACCATCATCATCATTGTCATCGTCGACATCAACATCATAATCTTCATCCTTGTCATAATCATCGTCATCATCATCATCATCATCATTTTCATCTCGACATCATCATTGTCATCGTTGGCCTCAATATCATAATCATCACCATCATCATCACCATCATGGTCACCATCATCGTCTGCCTCAGCATCATAATCATCACCATCATCATCATCAACTTCATCACCATCATCGTCATCATCATCATCATCATCACCACCATCATCATCTTCATCAAAACATACTCGTATTTATCAAAATATAAATATTACTCGTATTTATAAAAAATATTACTATATAATAACATCATTGTCTTCGTCGTCATCAACATCATCATCATGATCAACAACATCATCAACATCATCATCATCATCATCAACATTTTCATCATTGTCATCATCAACATGAACATCATAATCATAATCATCATAATAAAAATAAAAAACATATAATATATAATAAAAAGAAAAAACGTCATAATAAAAATAAACATATAATAAAATATATATATATATATATATATATAATAAAAATAATAAAAATAATAAAAATAAAAAACATATAATATATAATAACAAATCACAAGTGTATTTGGACATTGCCGCGACTCGTTTTGGACAGTTCAGTTCAATTTGGAGGTTCTTGTAAATTTGGGAGTAGGTCCACTGGAGCACAGAGTTTAGCATTGGAGCTCACGGTTGATAATTGGAGGTCAGGGTTGAGAATTGGATCTCATCGTTGATAATTGTAGCTCACGCTTGAGAATTGGAGCTGACGGTACAAATTTGGAGCACACGGTTCACGTTTTGGAGTTCCAATTTTGTATTTGGAGCTCATGGCTCAACAGGTAAGCATCATGACCTCCTTTTTTTGGGCATACCGTGACAATGGTTTTTGGGCATCCTCTTACAAGGGTTTTTTGTGCGCGTTGTGATGTTTTCTCCTTTGTGGGACAAGCTTGAATGCAGATAGACCCTTCCTCATTTAGTGGGTTATGAACTCGATGTTCATAATAGACCTTCTTACCTTACAAATGAGAAACTTGTTGTTCGGGTCATGAACTTAGAATAGAGCTTCGTGCCTCACCCCCTCTTGTATATGTGACTCACTATTATAGTGATCATTCATTTTGGAGCGCATCTATAGCATGTAGGATAAAAGACAACTAAAACGCCCCATTTTCCTAGGCGTATTTTTTATAAAACACGGTCAGATTTCTGTTGGAGAAAGGTTATTTTCACAATTTTACAATTTCTGCAATTGTATGTGATTGTCTCTGAGTAAATCCATGATTTTAAAATGACCCAAATCGCTGGAATTGTGATTTAACCACTTTAAATTTTGATTTAGACCAAAATTGATTTGTCGGATTCCAGCGGGTTGGGGGCATTTTGGTTAGCGTTTATACTGCTCCCATCTATAGATGTAATTATGCAATTTATCTAGTTTTGCACAGACAGGATTGATCAAAGAAGTACTTCGAAGAGACTGATTATCCGGACCTATCGAACGGTTAAAATAGAACTAGGAATTTGGGCCCTTGACTACAACTAGTAAAACCCCTCTTAAGGTAAGGAAGGTCAGACTATCTTATGGGAATAATAAGGGAATAAATACTTGCACAATGAGGAGGTCTTACTTCACAAGGAGGTATTAATTCACTAGACCAGTTCATCCTCATATTCAACCAGTAAGGTCAGATACTATAGGGAGTAGAAGCCCTTAATCTTTTAGAAGGAAAGAGAAATAAGGGGTAGGGGTTGAATTTCATGTTTCCAGCTCAGGAAAGTCATAAGGCAGGAAAGGAAAGTAATAAATAAATTAATAAGGGGGTGCCAATCACCTGCCCCACCACATGGTACCTGTTCTGGCGGTGCCAATAAAGAGCAGGTCTTAAGGCAGAGAGCGGTACCATATCTTGGGAACGACCTTGGATCAATAAAAAATATACCATAGGGAATAGATCCTCTCAAAGCCAGGACCTTCAAAAACACACTAGTTCAGGGCTCAAAGTCCTGTTAATATCATTGTCAAACAAAAACTGTCCATGAGGACAGAGTTCAAGAACTTTGTCCACATGAACTATATCTCACAAAAGATATGATTTAGGAATAAGTCCTTAGTTTTCAAGTGTGAACTAATTATTTTCCAACTATGAATTAATTATTTGAGATCATATTAGACTCCTTAAGGATAAAGAGTCATTGGACTGGCTTATAATGAGTAATGGGTTTTAAATTTAATTTATGAAAAACAATAATGAATCCAATAGCAATTTATTATAAAAGTAAAAGTATAGTATTTGGTTAGGAGATTTTTATTACTGTATTCATAGAAATAAATTGTTTGTATTAAATCTATCAAAAGAAAGATGTGGATGGTGTCTTTAATAGTTGGGAATATTATTTACATTTAATTGTAATTTTTTTATAAGACTTATCATTATTCCATCGAGATGTTTCCTTTCAAGGTTGTGTATGTTAGGAATAGTTACAAAATAACATACATTACTGCGTTTCCTTTCAAAGTGCTGCAAAATTGTATTTCCAAATTTTTTGTAGCATTTTCCCCTGTTTTACAGTGCAGGCCCTACAAAAGTTTCACCTTCAGAACTTTTGTATAATTTTCATTGTTTTTACACTGTTTGCACTACAACAGTTATCAAAACTGCATTTTTTGTGCAAAAACTTGTCTGGATGCTTTCAAACCTTTTCCAAGGCTCTAATACTAAAATTTAAGCATGTTATGGTCTAATTTCATCAAATTTATCTCTCGCCTCAGCAAGAAGTTTTATATTACTTGCACTGACCTCATCTTTCAACATTTGCAACTCTTTCTTCATATTTTTTCGGCTGCACCTATTTGTCATCTTTCCTAGACTTCTGTACAAATCAAAAGGGATGTCTAAAAATGTTTTTCCAATGAAATGTAACAACAATTTGAAGTGAAATTGATACTGTGTCAAATATTCCTTCACATGTAAAAGAATTCCTTATGGAAAATAAAAGTTTCTCATATTTCTCTGACAGCCAAGATTTCGGTATCCCATGAGTTAAATTTGATCCCTTGTGTTCTTCTTTAGAAAATCATCATAATTTATCAAATGAAACTTAGCAGAAGTAGCAGAAGTATGACCCTCTAATGAGATCCATAATTTACTTAGACAAATACTAATTGCATAATACATATCTATTAAAAAAAACTTTACATGAATAATAAGTTTAACTTTAATTATGAAATGTGTTAGTCAAGAAACTACTAGCGCTCGTAGCAATAAAAATTACAGACATTTAACAACAATAAAAATAAACAATTTCAAGACTCTTGGTGAGTAACAACAACAGTTTCAACAAGTAACAACAACAATATCAACAAGTAACAACACTAGTTTTAGCAAGTAATAACAACATTTTCAGCGAGTAGCAACAACAACATAAATTAGTTTAAAACTGCTAGTGAGTAACAACAGTAGCGATGATTAGTTCGAAACTAATGCTTAATAAAAATATAATAAAAATATCCTAATACTATTATGGCAATTTATATAATATAAAATAACATATAATAAAAATAAAATACATATAATATAAAATAACAATAAAATACATATAACATATACTAAAATATAATAAAAAATGACAAGTGTATTTGGACATTGTCGCGACTCGTTTCGTTTTGGATAGTTCAGTTCAATTTGGAGGTTTTTGTGAATTTGGGAGTAGGTCCGATAGACATGGCAGACAACTTTGTTGACCCATGGCAGCAAGAGCTCAACATCTTCTCCTCACCGGAAATTACCGGTATACCGTCCCCAGACACAGTGCAGAACACGCTGGAAAATTAGACAGCTGGAACCGAGAGTAGGGTTCTGGTTTCTTTGTCAGATGAAGAGCTGCTAGGTGTGTTCGCAGCACGACCATTAAACCTGGCCTTAGGAGGAGGCCCGTACTCATTATTGCACTCCATCCAACCTCCGAGTTTGACTAAATAAACTATTTCGATAATTGTACCTACATCTTCTTTGATGGGGCTTCAGCCAATCAAATTGGAGGTATAGGTGTTCATCTTTTGATCACCCAGGACCACTATTTTTGCTTCAAATTGGGTGTTGGTATGAGTACAAACACCAGATTTGAACTACTTGCTTTATGGACTCTCCTTTATTGTGCTAAATCCATGGTCCTTCCCACGCTGCACATTCATGGTGACTCCACAGCCATCATTAATTGGTTCGATAGAAGATCATAACTAACTTTACTTGCACTTGATGGTTGGTGTCAACGTATCCATGATATGGAACCTTACTTCATCCAGCTAAAAGTAGTTCACATATTCAGATAACACAATACTAAGGCTGATAGCTTATCCAAAGAAGCATTAACCTTGGCCTCAGCCATTTTCAGTTTAATAAATTCACTGATGGTGAATGTACTGGTCAGGGCACTTTCCAGCTTTTCTAGTCCTTAGCACTTGAGACTTTTATGTGTTGTTGCTATTGACATCGTTTTGATGCTTGAGGTGGATGATCCCCTCATATTACTGATATCTCTTATTTATTGCTTCTTTGGATTAGCTACTTCAGTATTAGACTTGAATTCTCAGTTTGTTGAAGGTTAGTGATGTGGATGTAGTCAAGATTCCTAGATTAGAGGTGTTACCTTTGAATGTTTGTCCAGTATTCCTGTGAAGCTGATCAATTGTATTCCTTAGGGTTTCCTTAGGGTTGAGAATTAGTATGGGAAAACAAGTTAGCATTTCCTTAGGGTTGAAAATTAATATGGGAAAACAAGCATCATCAAGACAAGCTAAAAGGAATAAATCAGCAAATATTACAAACTGATATAAGTGTATTTAATGTGCCAAGTAGCCAGATCTGGAAATGTCTGCTCTTCACCACCACTGGGAAATATTCCTCTGAAGTGTTGGCTTATGCACTTCAGAGTAGCACAGAGGTTAAAACATCCACTCTAAAACTAAAATCATCTACAAATCACAAAATCATTCATGGGAAAACTAAAAACCACTTAAAGGAGATAGTCCATTAAAGGATAACCTCCAGGTTTTGTATAGACATATACTGGCATAAATTGCAGTGTTATATGTGATGCATATGCATAACATATCGTCTCAAGCTTGACAACGTTGAAAGGCTAAAGTACAATGGCCACAAGCATACATTTGAAGCTTATGAAGCCTACCCAATTCATGTTAGCAAAAGGAAATGCAAGCAATAAGTTAGAATGGAGACTTGTATGTAACCAAAAGAGGGGCATACATTAGAATTTTTAGGGCTACCAAATGCCCACACCTATTAACCAAACTCATTCTTGACAAGCTTTTTCTTTAACAAGTTATTGGCTTACAAGTCTTTCCAATTTTTTTTCTTATAAGTCTTTCCACATTTTTTTGCTGGTATTTTTCTATGCTTATGCCAATTTTTTTTTGGCCACGGTGCAAGTAGAACCAAACAGGTATTTGTCAGACCTGTTTTCCTCTAGCGAGGAGCTCAATGAATGGTAAGGAAGAATACATTAAAAAACATCTATTTCTATATTTTTACTTTGTAATTTTCACTATTGCTATTTGACTCCTCCATTGGAACTTGTTGCAGATAGCGTTGAGAAACATTTCCATAGTTAAGAGGCAAGAAATGGAGTTTTGATTAGATTGATGGCCTTATATACATAGTATTTTTGGTTATCCATGTTTTATTAGGTGATATATTCTTACTAATTATAATTTTTTGCTTACATAATTTATGTTAGATCATTATATTTTAAATTCCTTGATTAGATTAAGCAATTGAGTGTCATTTAATGTTGCTTGAGGATTTTAAAGAATTCAGTTACTTGAATTGAATTAGTAAATGATAGATGTTATATAACATGTTTATATAAATGATTGGGCATGATAGCTTCGGAGATAGATTGTTTGAATACTTGGTCAATTGTAGCAGGATGCATTTATTTTCGCAACACACTCATGTCTTCATTTTATGTTTTCAAGATGCTTTGAACAAATAATGGCTTGTTTCTACATCATAAGTCCACATTCAATGTTTTCAAGATGCTTTTGAACAAAGAATGGCTTGTCTCTACATCATAAGTCCACATTCGACAGCCTTTGCAGCAAGAGTTTTTATATACCGAAAAACTAACATTCATTCTTTACTTGTTTATGGATTTTGCAATCCTACAGATGCAAGATGTGGACAATGGTACACTGTTAAAGTGGACTCTTCAAAGGTTACCTTGGAAAATAGGGCAGATCTTCTTCAACGAGATGAAGTTCGTGTGTGTGCTTTTGATATAGAGACAACCAAGCTTCCTTTCAAGTTCCTTGATGCCGAATATGACATGATAATGATGATTTCACACATGGTGGATGGGTAAGGCTATTTTATTAAAAATAGAGAGGTAAAAACACTTGGCATTGTTTTATTCCCATTGGTCAGCCTATCCTTTGTTTTGGGATTTCTTTCAGCTATGTTTTGGGATTTTTATTGTTTGTAGATTGATATTGCATTGATTGTTATGAACGTCGTTTCTCTTCTTTAGTTTTCCAATTCCTTTTTGTTTGTTTCCTGAGTGTGTAGGGGTGGGGCATTGAAGACTTGGAGTACACTCCAAAACCAGAATTTGAAGGAAATTTCAAATAGAAAATGTGCGAAATGAGGTATATCTGCGATTTACTGTTTACCCTAAGACTATAATTCTGAAAACAAGTATTGATCCCCTAGAAGTTTGCTATGTTTTCCAGACATAGCTTCTTAGGCGGTGGTTCAATCACATGCAAGAATTTAAGCCTGGGATTTATGTCACGTATAATGGATATTTCTTTGATTGACCTTTTGTCGAACAATAGGCTAAGCACCATGGAATGAAAATGAGTGATGTATGTTAATTTTTTTATCTAATATACTGGCATCTTATGCTTGCTGACTGTTGCTGGATTTTCACTCAATTCAATGTTTAATTGGAAAAGGAGTTTATTATTTAGTGTATTACAATGAATGTATTGATCCACAGAGTGGACATCTCAGGTCCCCAATGTATACTGTGTTCTTGAATCCTTTAGAAGTTTTTCTATACCTCTTAAAATTCCTGCATTGTTTTGCAACCAAGGATAGGTTTTTGACCATCATTATAAAATTTGACCCCTCTATTATCTAGCCACTTCATTTAGCAAGAACAATCTATGCTTACCTTGGTTGTTTGGAGTTTGCAAGAGTGAAGTTAAATATCTACTGTACATTATTAATAATGATTTAAGGTAACATACTCTGTTGTTTCTTTGTCTTTTTGCTATATGAAGTGGTTATGTATTTGTAGGATTCAATATTATTATATATCCCTTCCTTGAGCAAAGCTTAACTATTCTAAAAGTATTGAATGCCTCTTGGTCAACAAGTTTATTTCGGTTATTTTTTTTTATCTTATTTGTTTCCTTTGGTCCCATCTGTTTAGAGACTCTATAGGTTCAGTTTCCTCCATCGTCACTTATTAAGATTGGGGATGTAAAGCACTCTTTGCATGAGAAGTCTTTCTTATATAGGGAGAAACTTATGTAGATACTTATACAATTAGCACAATGCATATGAAGGATAAACACAATTCTTTTGACCCATTTCATCTTAATCATGTTATAAAATACCACCCTTTTGAACTTTAGTCAACTCAAAATGGAGGTCAGGGACATAGACAATGTATGGGGACTGCTTCATTCCACTTTCCAACTAATAGTCTCACCCAGAGAAGCATTGCATTGTGTTCAAATAGGAAAACTTGATTGCAAGCAACCTTTCTTCGACTCTCTCGAAAGCCAAGTCACATAGGCCATTTCTAAGTGGGTAAGTTGGGCTTCTCTTGGATTAACCTGGTCCTTCTTCTGCTTCTAAGAGCTCCAGCAAAATATTCTATGTATGGCCCTTGGTTTATATACAATGTTCACATAAAGAATTACTTGCTATGAACAAAGAGAATTTTTTACTATCCAACCTCATGGGGCAAATTGTAGAATCCAACCAACCAATCTCACAGGGAAATTTCATTGGGGGACTATCAGTAATGTAAACAGCTATGATAGACAAGGAAACTGGGCACTAACAGAACTTGAACATGCGGGCATGGGATTACGTGACCTTTGTACATGAAACTATGTGGCCGTAAGTGAAATCTTTGGATTTTTTTTTTTAATCCATCAATCGGTGTCGCTTTTTCGACATTCTTTCGACACTCCAGTCAGCCCATCCAATGGCCATGCCATGACTCTGACACTTCCTCTCATTGGTTGACTGACGGTTTAAGTGTCGGACTGCGTCGAAAGGCCGAATCTTATAGTGTTGAAGTTTGTCAGATGACTGACATTGTTTGAATTAAAACCGACGACACCACCATTTCTTAGACACTTTTGTCCATCGGACGACCGATGCTTCAAGGGTCGGAGGACGTCGGAGTTTCGATGGTTTATGCAATTTTGGTTGGCACTTCAGAAGGAATAATGGTCGAATATGTGACACAATGGTCTATCAGATCTTCAACCCTTATTAGTCGACGGTCGAAGATCCAACGTTACGCCACCGACGCCAAAAAAAAAGTGTATGTGTCGAAAATGAGACAGAGAAGTGTCAGATTTCAGACATGCAAGGTGTCGGATTTTGGGTTGAAATTCTGTAGTGATTGGTTCATTCTACATGATCCACTAGTTCCCCACAATGCTCAACAAACGCTCAACCTCACTTCACATGGAAACCTACTCAACTCAACTCGACTCTTCTCTGCAACTCTATTCAATCTTGCACAATGGTGACTTCTGATCGCATTCGGTCCCTTCTTATAGTGCCAAATTGATCCATCGACCATCATGACCAAATCATGCCAATCATCATTACCAAATCATGCATTAACTTCCCAAATCCATCGTCGATCCTGTCAATCCAATTATCAGATCTACCATGAATGCATGTCACTTCAACAAGCGTCGTTGGTTAACTGCTTTAATTGTCTTCATTCATTGTTAATTTGACTACGTCGTGACCCTGTGGCTTTCATATCATGGATCCCTAACTATTATAGAAACTATCCTACTTGCACATACTCTTCCTCTTGGCACAGCATCCTTCTATATATCCATCCTACCCCCCTTTTTTTTTCGTTGCGCAGTTCCTTAAGCATCACACGGTCCCAAGCCCGTCCTATAGGGATTCATTCTGCTACCATTCACTAGCTTTGGTAGCATCGTACCATCCAACTTCCGTAGTTGCACCACACATCCTGAAGTAGTGGAATTAGAAAGATATGGACCTAACCAATGCATCTGTAACTTACCTAGGTGCTTCATGAACTTGTTGTCGTACAACAACACCAAGTCTCCTTGCTGAAACTATTTGTTCTTGATATGTCGATCATGCAAAGCCTTATGGAGATCCTTCTCAATGCGCTGGTGAAATCCTGCGACAAATCGGTCTTCCTCAAGCTATACTAACTACTCCAATCATTCCTCCAGTGCTGCTCAATCATCCATTCCTATCACTATTGGATGCACAAACTTGGAACAATGTATTCCATAGGCATGGTTTCCTCTTTCCCATATACGAATTTGAATGGTGTCTGCCCCGTCAATACTTTGTAAGTGGTGTAATATGCCCATAAGACTATTTGAATATTCAAATCCTAGTCATCGTGGTTTGCATTGCATAATTTTGTAAGTGCATGCTCCAACACTTTGTTGAATGCCTCCACTGTCCCATTCACCTGTGGATGATATGTGGTACTCTTCTTATGTTGTATCTGAAGCTCCTCTGTCAATGCACTGACTAAGAGATTGATGAAGTGAGTCCCCTAGTCACTGATCAATATCCTGGTGCACCTGAACAGAGTCACAATGTTGTAGAACAAGAACCTCTCTAATGTCGCAGCAGTACAATCTAAAATAGGTGCGGCCTTGGCCCATCTTGTCAAATAATTTTTCACTGTAATGATGTATCGTGCACCATTTCTCTTCCCAGGTGGGTTGATTAGTCCCAAAAAGTCCACCACCCATTTATCAAACACCTACAATGTCACCTAAGGTACCAGCGACATCTCATCCCTCCTCAATGGTTTTCTAATTCATTGACAGAAATTGCAACTACGTGCATAATCTGTTACATCATTATGAAGGGTGGGACACCAAATCCCTACACAAAGCACCTTTATTTCAGTAGCACAACCTCCATAGTGTCCACCGGAAACTCCTGCATGTGTCTCTGCCAAAATATTCCCTTTTTAATGTAGTAGGACACATTGCTGCAAGATCTCATATGGTCCTAGTTTATAGAGTTGTCCAACGATCAACTGGAAGTCCACGGCCTTAACCACCAACTATTTCTTCTGACTTGTAGTAAGGTCCTCTAGTTTAGTTCCCGTCGCTAAAAACTTAATTATTTGATCATAATAATCATCAACCATGTCAACTCTAAACAACTGCACATATGGAAACCCATATTCAATGTTTGTTGGTTCCTCACTTGTCTCAATTCAAGATAAATGATTAGGGCCAGCATTCAAGCGACCCAACTTCACAATTATCTCAAAATCAAATTCCTAAAAGAAAAGTAGCCAGCGACATATATTGTAACACCTCGGTTTTGACCCCGTTTGCATTTAAATATTATGATGTAAATAATCATGGTGTGGAGCTAGAAAAAATCCCCACCATTGATTTAGTATTTATGTTTCGGCAATTAAGGTGTGGTCGATGGTATTTTTTTATGCTAGCTGAACATTAACATCTGAACATCACATTAAATTGAAATTTTTAATTAAAAACCCCCAACCGGCTATGTCAATGCAACTAAATGAGATGGGGGCATGATTTTTCCTAAGGATGAGGGAGTGGGGGATTGGAAGAGGGGGAAGAAAGGGAAGAAATTTGAAATGGGAAGAGCACCATTTCTAGAAAATTGTTTTTAAATTTTCTTGGGCAAGAAAACACCAAAAAATGACCACCTTTCCCTGATGCAGCAGCGTTTCACCTTCCCTCACGATTTTGGAATGGAAAAACGTTTTTGGGAGAACCAATCAGGCATTCACGTAGCAGCAAGCAAGAAAAAGCTCTGAGTCTGAACCTTTCATGAATTTCTCCTGTACAACGATCTAAATCCTTCACGTTTTTAGTTTTCTTTTGTGGATTGTTTCTCTTCACATTTTCCCCAGTTTGCTAGTTGTTTTCCTGAACATGATTGCCCTGAATCCGATTATGTGTCTTTAATTTGAAAGACTGGAAACATTTTTGTTTTGGTATTTTGGAGCAATCGGTTTGGCACTGGCAATGTTCAGAAATTATTGATTACTGTGTGTGTATGTAATCCCTAGCACCTGCTATGTTTTGATAAACCCCGAGAATGAGATTACTGTGTGTGCATCCATGTTTGACATCTGAATTGATTGAAGTAATGGAAATAGAGTCTAGACTTGCTTGATAAACCTAGTGTGTGGAAGAACCTCATAGACCAATCTAGAAGTTTGGTTTTCTTCTTTGCATGCCATAAATAGCATTGGAAGGGAAGGCATGGCCTGAGGGACTGTGTAGCAGAGAAGGGAATGCTTCCTTGTGTTGGGTGTGTAATTGTTTAGAAATCAAGCTAGATCCAGTGTGGGTGTTCATAGCTCTGGGGTTGAGCTCACTAGCTTAGTAGTCAGTCTTTCCACCTCCTTGGTAGCCTGATAAACCCAACTGGAAGGATGGGTTGGCTAGTAGCCTGATAAACTCATCTGTTGGCTTGGCTGTGTCTCATGTGAATTTGGCTAAGTGTAAACCACTGCCTGTGTAAGTCTGATAAAACCAACTGTGTTGGCTTGACTGAGTTTTGATTGTATCCTTGGATATGGGGAAAGTATGCTAGTGTTCCTTATTCATTGGGGAAAATCATTCCCAGCTCAGGGGTGGCAGTGTTGCTGAGAGATTAAAGAGCACACTAGCCTATTGGTGGGTGGAATGTTGTAGCGACATTGTTGG
>LPNX010961872.1:2178-36343 GCA_001517045.1 Pseudotsuga menziesii | reverse complement strand
GTGATCATGTCAGGAACTGATGGCCTGAAAAGTAATTCAATAGAGCATTTGTTATTAGTGGGAACCAATCTGGCGGCTGATGTAGCTAGAAGATCAGCGGGTGCATTTTTTATTCTTGGGATTGAAATAATGTTAAATGCATGAAAATTTTTAAGCAAATCCCATACCTCGTTTTGGTAAGCTTTCAAATGAGGGGAAACACAGTGTATTTGATTTCTTATTTGCTTTACAACTATTTCTAAGTCCCTGAAAACTTTTAAATTACTAACCTGTAGCTCAATCGCTTTCTTGAGTCCCTGCAGCAGTGCTTCATATTCAGCCGTATTGTTAGTACATTCGAACTCTAATCTACAGGATAGGAAGTGCTTATTTTTTTGTGGATCAATGAGGACGCAGCCGGCCCCTGACCCTTCTAACATTTTCGAGCCATCAAAAAACAAAGTCCAAAACACATTATCTACTGAAATAGAATCTACTCCTACTGCTAAGTCTACTATTCTACAGTCAAACTCATCAGCCTGATAAAAATGAAGGAGATCAGGCTGGGTGTCAGATATGTCGCTGGCCTCTTCCGCTTGATAATTCCCTGATTCCAGTTCGAGAAAGTAGTTTCCCAACACAGATTCGACTGGTATGTTATTCTCATTTAATTGAGTAACGTTGTGCTTCATGTGAGGTTCTCCCAGAACCTTAATCTGATTGGGACTCCCTTTGTATGGCAGCCAAAGATGTGACCAATCTGAGGAGAAATATCCATTCAACTTAGCTGACCAATTTCTGCTCAAAACCAGGCCGTAAGCGTCTGGTATATCATCCACCATGATGTTAATAGCTTGGCACACTCTGTCATCGGATGCTAGGCGGATTAGGACATCTTCCATTTCACCAATCACCTTAACGTCTGTCCTATCCAACTGCACCACCCTCCAAGTGGATGGCTTGGGCTGCCCGTTTATTTTCTTACATACTGATATGGGAATGACATTAATTGACACTCCTGAGTCTACCAGACAATTGTGCACGTTATGATTAAAGATTTCGAACGTCAGGAGGAAAGGTGGATGTTTAGTTTTAGACTTACCTCCAATGCTAGCTTCCCCAATTTCTTCTTCCTCTCGAGGTTGATTGTCGGTGGGCAGCTTTTCTTCTGATGTTTCCAGTGCTTTCAACAACCTTTCTTTTTGTTGGGGTACTTTGCACATTTCAAACAGCGGGACGTTTGCCTTTATCTTCTTTAGATCTTCGACAATGTCATATTCAATTAGTTGTCTAGTGGACTGAGATTTATCAGCACTCACATTCTCTTCGTTTGGCTTAGGCAGCGTTCTGTTTTGCTTCGGATCCTGGTTGGTAATGGTAAATTCCAGAATCTGATCAGCCAATGATTTGTCTTGAAATTTCTTTTTTATATTTCTTTGCAGCCTTCGAATCTTTGGGAGCAGAAGACTGTCATCACTAACCGCCCCTTTGCTCCTAGTTATGACGTTAGCTTCCCTGATATCTTTGCGTCCCTGGGTATTTTCCTCTTCTTCATCTAATAAGGAGACAGAATTCCATAATGCCATGGTCTCCTCTTCCTGTTCTTTTGTAGAAACAGAAGCAGCACTTTCTTTCTTTTCATCCTCATCCTCTTCCGTTAATCTCGAATCCAACATCTGATTCATGACTAATGTCATCGAATTTATCCATTGTGGACAGTTCTTTTCGGAATGAGGTTGTTGATGGAAAGTACAGAAATTTTCCATCCCTATCTCAGTCAGATTCATGGAAGCAGTTTTTTGAGGAGGAGGTTGGGTCTGATTGCCATCCTCCCTTTTTTTATAATATGGCCTGAAGAACTTTTGTGCTTCTTTTTCCTTTTCTAAGTCTATGATCTTATTGGACAGCTTTTGCATCATTTTAGCCATGTTTTCATAGTCTGGTGTCTTTTCTTCTTTGGGCTTAGTGAACAATAAGGTTTTTCTTCCCGCACCTTTCTCTCGTGATTGTTCCGGATAGTCCTCCACACTTTCTCTTTCTGCTTCCACCACTTCTGCCTCTTCATAGGTCTATGTTAAGGTAGGCTTGGCCCTACCTTTTGCAAACATGGCTAAATTAGGACCCAAAGCTGAAGTATAGTATTCGATCAGTACTTTGTCTGAAGACTTATCTGTTTCAGAGAAATTTTTAAGATATGCTGCAAACCTTTGTGTGAAGCTGTGCACTTTTTCCTTTTTTTCTTTCTTTAATGCACACAGTCCTTTCATGAGGGCAGCGTGAGTCTTTTGGACTGCGTACTTACTCCTGAAAATTCTCTCGAAGGTATCCCATTCTGGGATAGAGTTAGCGGGAAATCCAAAAATACCACGAGGCCACAGCTCCTTTGAGGGTGTGCAGGAATAGTCTACACACTACATCTTCGTGTTCCCCAGCCCTCAGACCTTCTATTGCCAAGTAGAAACACTGTAGGTGGTCATCCACTAGGATTTTCTCATTTGGATCAAATTTGGGCAGTAGCTTCTCAAAGGCTTGAGGTAGGTCATGCAAAGGGGGGGTGAGGTTTAGGGGTGATTTGGCTCTCCATGCCGGTGGTGGGGGCGGAGGTACGTTTGCGTTAACACCGGCCATGAGTAATGGTGGTGACTGTGGGGGTGAACCAACAGGGGTATGAACAGGAGAAATGTATGGGGTCTCCGGGTTTTCTTGATTCAAGGGCAGCTCAACTTCTTGTAAGGCAGTCTCTACAAGTTCTTCCCAGTCTCCAACCAACACCGAATATTCTACTATGGGACGGTCTTTCTTCTTGTATTCTCTTCTAGGAAATTCGTGAATAATTGGCAACCCTCCAATTTTCTTTATATAAGCACGGGTGTGTCTCCTCAGATCGTTTACAATCTCGTTGCGAACAGGAAATAAATGTTCTCTATTGTCTTCTTCCAGAATTGGATTACGCGGTCCACTACTTTCAGAACTGTAACCAGCGAAATAATCTCGGGAAAACGGGTTTCCCCGGCCAGCCATGCACTGGAGGCCCTCCTTCTAGCGCAAAAACTGTTGAGGCCTGGAAATTCGCAGGCGACAATAGTAAGGGATTCTCCCCAATCAACGTTCCCAACTAGCCCGTTGACTATTTGGTATAGGAAATCCGTCCATTTTACGGTCCGGCTACCGTAGGTCAAAGTAGAAAACAAGGGTTTTACCGGTTGTGGCCCGGTCCACCGGAATTTGTATTTTGACTTAAAGAAATGATATGCAAGTGCCTAACTAAATGCAGGGCGATCAAGATGCAAGGAGCGGTCACAAAGTGATGCGCAGGTTCTTACCTCTCGTCTTTTGCTCGCGAGCAACCAAACCAGATACAAAAAGAAATAAACTAACTATCTAAACTATCCCTAGGGAGCAAGATTATCATTTCGAATGAGCAATACATTTTCACATACATTAAAAAGAAACACAGCTAGTTGATACTTCTTCTAAAGTACATGAATGCTTACAGATATTAAAATAACCAGATAGCCGATCATTTTATAACAACATTTATTGCTCATAGTGAAAAAATATCCCAGAAACTACTGAAGAACATTTAACCAGAACATAGGTTCAGAACATTAAATACTCTTACAGTAAATGAAACACAGCTGAAAACGAAGTAGTTCCTCTTCAACATTATTCATTGAGTTTCATTGATACATTCCACTTTACACTCTCTCCGATAGACAAAATTGCAGTTTCCTTTGCAAAAAGAAGTAGTTCCTCTTACAAGCAAACATGTACAAAATTTTCCAGGGGAAAAAGCCCTTTCTATGTGCCTCGTCCCTCTATTTAAACTATAATTACAGAGCGTTTTGTTTTCCAGACGCATGGTCTTTCAGTTTCTCAAACTCTTCACATTCCGATCTTTTGTCATTATGTGATCATGACAACTTGGTAACTGATCCGTTTATGGGATCACGCCTTTACAGCTCCGGACTTCATCTTCCATTTTCCTCTTTTCAGTCATACCTCTACCAAATGATTTAGTCTTTCTTCTCGTCGTGGCAGATTGACCGGTCGCCTGGAAACTGCCTACATTCAAATTAAGAGCATGATTTAAACGACAAATATCATCAATTAACCAATCCACAAGGAAATGGCTGAGCGAACCACATACGAGCCTGGCAATATTCTATGGTCGCCGAAGGGAAAAAAAAGTCGGTAGTTAGAGAGAAGCGAGCTCGAGAGCCTGGGGAAACAGCCAGCCGCAATGTAGGGTGAAGTTTAACTCGCAGCCAAGTGAAACGCGGGCGGGAGGTGTCATGAGTCGGACGTTGGACGTTTTTAGCTTCGGAAGCCAGAAGACTTTAGCAGCCACAACGGCGGAGGAGGAGAGCTAGAGGGCACGCGGAACGGATGGGAAACTAATTCGGATGTTGGAAGAGACTCAGGTCGGACGCTGGCTATCTCTTCCCGGCCGCAACAACGAGCGAACAGAAGCTACGGACAAGCAATTTACAGTTAACATACATCGGGCGTCGGATGGTTTAGGAAATCGGACGAAAGAAAAGTCTAAGAGCTGCAACGGCGGAAGGGTTGAAACTTCGTAGCCCCCGATACAGCAATAAAAAATGCCCGCTTATAGGGAAAATCAAGTATTTGAGCAGTGCTAAGGATCGGCTGTAACCAAAATCGCTTCTTTTCAAAGAGGATGCTCTGAAGAACAACAAATTTTCTTCTCTTCGACCACACATTCATGACTCAAAACCAAAAATGAACAAGGCATACATAAATTACTGACATCCACCTTCAAAGAAACGGAAGAAATCACGCCCAAGGAGCTCAACGATCAAGCCATACAAAAAAAAAATGAGGAGGGGCCCAGAAATTAAAACATTAATTTGGGGGGGGGGGAAACAGTTGCGGCAGCAACACCTGGTCAATCTATAAACTGTTTAGCCATCCATGTAAACTTGCAGGAAATTTGGAATAAATCCTTGAATGCGACGACAACAACCCGAGAAAATATCGTAGGCATATTCTTTAGTATGAATGACATCACAGTGTACTGAAAGCAAACCCATTCAGTAACCGAATTTGTCATATGGTGATCCTCTTTCGCAATCCTGATCTAGTGATATCCTAAAAATCCATCTGTGAACGAATACATTTCTTGACCTCCTATTCCTTCTAGCACCTCATCAGTGAATGGTGTCAGAAATGGATCATGCATACACGCATCATTCAATTTTCTCAAGTCAACACAAATTTGAAACTCACCAGTATTCTTATCTTGGACCACCATAAGAATGATCCACTATGATTCTTCAACCGGCTCAATTATTCTAGCATCTAGCATCCTATTGAGCTTAGCTTTGACTCTCTCCTTGTGTCGCAGATTCAAGAGATATGACCGTTTCCTTACAAGTTTCGCATCTACCTTCAATGTAATATTCATCTCTTATAAATATCCCAGGATCCCCTTCATCTCATATAACTTCATAGGGAACAAATCTTGGAATTCATGCAACAGGTATGTGATCTTTAATGGATGATTCGTTGGATCCATTGATACGTCAGGTACTGCGACATCCCGACTCCCTTTTGGTTCTGGAATATTGATATTCCACAGATCATCACCATAATTTGGTCCTCCAGTCACATTATAACATTCCATCATCGACTACATCTAACAAAGCACATGAAAATCCACAGGGTATGCAACTGGAACAACCTTCAGAATCACATTACAGATGAGATGCAGTGCATTATGAACATCTGGATTGGCATCTCCGAAACAAAAGGTGTGAGTGAAGCAAACCATCAATTTCTCCCATGTATTGATCTATTTATGCAACTCAGCTGATATATACCAACATTGCGGCATTTCATCCAACTTGTGGATAAAGGCATGGACCACTCATAATTTGGTCACGATGCCCACAAGGTCTGACACTCAATTAGATGATCACCAGGGCCATTCTTCCCATTGTACCTTCTAGTGTGGTACTCTTATGCATTAACAAAGAAAACCATTGTCAATATTCAACACTATGACCATCCAGTGATATTATTCTTATGTGTTTCCCACCAACATGTCAGGGTAGCCTTCAGTGCTTCATCCAACGCTAACAACCATTGGGGTTCTGACACCTTATATTCAAATTTAGAAAGAAACTCAAATAACTTAATAATTACTTCATGTATTTATGTGAGAATGTTGATCTACATTAATATTTAGGAGCCTTAGAGAAACTCACAAATCGAATTTGATGCAAAACCAACAAAAAACCCTTAAAAGAGAAGCAATTTACACATGCAATGTGAATAGAAATAGGTTATTATTTGAATTTCTAACATTAAAACATGCTATTAATATGTTTATATTACATGGGAAGTTTTTCATGAGGCTTGGGAAGCCCAATGTGACTGTACAAGTGAAATTGGCCTCAATCCCCCTAGGTGGGCCAAACACGCTCCAAATCAGACCAAATGGACATGACTTGTTGTGTGGAAATGGATGAGGTAATATGGGGAAATAATAACACTTTTTCATGTGTGTATGTGCAAAACTATGTGGGTGAGAGGTTCTATATGGCATTAAATGCACCAAATCAGCCCAAAATTGGACAAAATCCACCTCTAGGGCTCCTAGTCAACCAAAATGTCCACATTCAATGAATGGGAGCACACGAGAAATGATGAGGGAACACATGTGGATGGTTTAATGATCTATATTGGTCATGTGGGTGTAAATTCCACAATTTAATTGGTTATTGGTCCAACTAAGCACCCTAAGTCCAAACCATAGTGTAATAATGCACAAAATGTAATAAAATTGACTAAGGACTTAGAATAAGGTACTAATGGGTTGGATTACTGTTATAACACCCTCCCTTAACCAAAAAATTAGTATATATCATAAAATGAAGGAGGCCTTGGCAACAAAGGCTCAAGTCACCTCAATACATATATCAGAAATTTTATTTGTCCATATGAAGTGAGGAAAAGAAGGAAAACCACATGGGACAAAACCTTCCCTCAAGAATGGACATGGGGATGAAACCTGCAACAAATAGCAGCAATCACCATCCACCACTCACCCCAACAAAATATCTCAGGTAAGTGAAGGTATTCTCTGTGAAAGTCTTGGTGAAAATGTCGGCAGTTTGCTCAGTGGATGGGAAATATTGCAGTGAAATCACCTTGTCATGCACTAAGCCTTAGATGTAGTGCATATGGATCTCAATATGCTTTGTCCTATGCCTCTAAATGGTATCGGTAGATATTTTTATGGAACTTTGATTTTCCACCCAAATTTTGGTAGGAAAATCAATTGTGACACCAAATTCTTGAAGAATACCCTGCAACCAAACACACTGTGTAGCTGCATTGACTGCTTCCCTGTACTCGGCCTCTACTGATGAAAGTGAAATGGTGTGCTGTTCATTACTTGACCAAAAAATGGTACCTTCATCAAGCATAAATAAAAAACCTGAAGTTTATTTTCTGTCAGTGGGATCTCCATCCCAATCCGAATCAGAAAACCCAACTAGTTGAAGTGAAGCACTAGTTGAATAGTGCACCGCAAAATTCTATGTACCCTGGAGATACTGGAGAATTATTTTGGCTGAATTCCAATGGATCTCATGTGGCTGGTGCATATGTATTTATTCAACACTTACAGCATAATATAAATCATCCCTTGTATGTGTAAGATAGATCAAGATACCAACTAGTTGCCTGTAGAGTGTAAAATCTACCAATGGGGAATTGCCAAATTCATATAATTTGATGCCAGAAAGGAAAGGGAACTTGGATTCCTTAAAATTAGACATGTTAAAATGATTTATCAGGTCTGAATAATACTTTTGTTGACTCAAAATGATTCCCCTTTCATATTGCTCAATTTCCAATCCCAAAAATTGCCTTAGCAATCCTAGATCGATCATGGCAAATTCACTGTGTAGAGATACCTTAATTGAACCAATTGAAGTGGTGCATCTCTCTGTAATTATGAGGTCATACAAATAGAAAACAATAACCTTAAAAATACCATCATGTTTTTGCAAATATACATTTGGGTCAGATTTGCATCTAGTGAAACCAATAGAGAGAAAGAAAGCATACATTTTAGCATACCAAGCCCTGGGGGCTTGCTTGAGTCCATAGAGTGATTTATTCAACCTAAAAACAAGTGAAGTATCATATTTGAAACCTTTAGGTTTCTACATTTATATCTCTTCCTATATCTCACCATGTAGAAATTCTCTCTTGACATCCATATGGTACACTTGCGAACCCTTACTAGCTACAATTGCTAGAACTAGTCTTATGGAGTCCATGTTTGCAATTGGTGCAAAGGTATCGGTATAATACACACCATGGAATTGCGAGTATCCATTATCAAATAATATGTATTTTTATTTCACATCTAAACCATCAGCAGCAAGTTTGGTTTGAAATATCCACTTGCATTGAACAAGCTTCCTCTTGGGAGTAATGGGAACCAATTCCCATGTCTCATTCTCTTTGATAGAATGGAATTCTTCTTCCATTTCTGTTTTCCATATTGGGTCATGAAAATCTTGCTGATATGAATGTGTATCAGATCCAATATGCATATAACAGTGCTAAACAAGAGCACTTTCACTAGCAAAGGAAGCATTGCTAGATTGAGATCTAGTCTTCCTAGGCTATTGGGGATTGATAGCCAATTCCCCTATAGCTTGTATTATTTTTTCAGCCCGCTTGGGCATTGATGGTGAATCATATACAACAATTTAACATACATACATATCATCTCCAGGAATATCAGAAAAAACAGAGCATGAATCATCACTTACATCATCAAATTGTTGAGGAGAAGAGCATTCCCTGGTGCAAGCTCAAAATTTGGTATTGGTTCCTCTTTGAATTTCACACTTCTCTCAACAAAATTCTTGAGTGTGGAAGTGTCAAGGAGTTTGTAACATTTTTTATCCTCACCATACCCAACCATGATGCATTCATTTCTTTGTGGCTGCAAGGAATTTCTCTTTTCAAAGGCATTCCTCTTTTCAAAAGGGATTCGAGCCCATGCTCTTGATCCAAAAATCCTGAAATTTGAGACATTTGGTTTATAGCCAAACCATGCCTCATAGGGAGTATTTCCTTTTACTTATTTGTGGAATGATATGTTCTATATATGTGCAGAATAATTAATGTCCTCATCCCATATCTTGGGACTTATATCCATTCCTTCAATCATGCAAGTGGCCATCTCGTTGAGAGACCTATTCTTCCTCTCTACCACACCATTTTGTTGTGGTGTGTAGGGAGTTGAATGTTGTATTTGGATGCCACATTCCTCACAAAGGTCCAAAATATTTTTGTTGAAATACTCTTTCCCATTATCATTCCTAAGTATCTTAATCTTATTCCCACTCTGATTCTCTACCAATTCCTTCCAAATATTCAATTGCTCAAAAACTTCATATTTTAATTTAAGGAAATACACCCAGCTGAATCTCGGGTAATCATCAATAAATGTAAGTACATACCTTGATCCATTGTAGGATGGAGTGGGAATAGGACCAATAAAATATGAATGTACCAACTCAAGTGGTTGTGTGGCTCTCCTTTCCATCCCCTTCTCATAGCTTCTCTTTGGATGCTTCCCAACTACACACCTAATGCAAGCTCCATTTGATGATTTGATTTGTGGAAGTCCTTCCACCATCTCATCTCTGTGTAGTGATTGGAGGTACTTGTAGTTCATGTGACCAAACCTCTCATGCCATAGCTTGGAATTCTCATTAGCATGTGAGAGAAGAGATTGGTCATTGGATGTAGGGAGGAAATTAGAAAACTTGTACATCCTCTCACGGTGGTCTGCATACCCAATTGCAACAACTTGGTTTGATTCGATTTCTGCAATCTCTACCAAGTCTAGAGTGAAGGAAACTCTCTTTTATTCTCCTATATGGGTCATTTTATAGACCGACAAAAAATTTTCTACAAGTTCTGGTACATACAACACATCACTGAAGTAACCATGCTCTAAGTCAATCCTACCAATCCCCTTGGTTTGGATTTCAGAATAATCCCCCATTCGAAGTGTTTGTCCAACATTCAAATGAATGGAGGAGGAGAGTGTTTTATTTTGGCTACCAGGTGTCTAGAAGCCCTTGAATCAATAATGAAATATGAGTAATTAGAGGTACCTACTACCAAAGCATGACATTTCTCCTTGTTGTCTGAACTGGAGGTGCCATCTTTCATCCTTGCACTATCTAGCGCAGGGATGTTGTTCTTCTCTAGTAGCTGTACCATATGGTCAATGGTTTTCTTCATGCATGATATTTTTGGATACCATCCATTATGGAATTAGGTTCATTTGTTATTCTCCTTCCCTTTCTTGTCCTTCTCCTTGGGAGGATTCGAACCCCCATCACTGGATTTGGGTTTTTCTGGTTTCTTCTTCTCTGGCAGCTTCGAATTATTTACCTTGGAATTTTCCTTGGAGGCATTTGAAACTCCCATGGCCAAGGCTTGATCCTTATCCTTGATGGTTCCCAATTTGACTAGCTTGTCTTTCTACTGAGTGAGGGACTCCATGAAGCTAGCTAGACTTGGAATTTTCCAGTTTCGAAGTGTTAACTTGCCAAAATGAAATATGCTGACAAAGTCTGAGAATTCTGTCCCCAACTTTGAAAGGATGGACAGAATCAAATGATCCTATTTATTCTCAATCCCATATTGTTTTAGCTGCAACACAATTGACTTAAACTTGGTGAATAAGTCCTCGATAGTGTCAAAGTGTGCTAGGCTCAGGCTAATGAGCTCGTTCTCAGGCTGGTGTCCTCTTAGTTCATTAGTTTTCCAAAAGAGTGTCTCTATTTTTACCCAAACTTCAATGGGGGTTGTTCAACTATCTATGTGGAACAAAATCTCTCTTGAGATACTCAAGCATAACAATCCATATGCTTCATCCAATCTATTGAAGTACTTGGATTTCTCTATAACAGAGTTTGAATCCACCTCTCTGCCCATGGTACCTTTGTAGAGACCCTTGGATCTCAATTGAATAACCATATATGCCTTCCAATCTAAGAAGTTGAAAGGTGTTAGCAATACATGGGAAGCTTCCATTTCTGCTCACACTAATGGTGATGAAATTTCCGGATGTCCTGCAAAACCACTCAACGTTATCTGGAATTTCTCTAAAAATGTAGCTCAAAATGGTTTGGATTGATATGAAACTAACTAAAATCCACTCAGCTATGATACCATGTGAGAATTTTTATCTACAACAAGATATAGGAGCCTTAGAGAAACTCCCAAATCGAATTTGATGCAAAACCAACAAAAAACCATTAAGAGAAGTAGATTAAACATGTAATGTGAACAGAAACAGGTTATTATTTGACTATCTAACATTAAAATATGTTAGTAACAGGTTTATATTACATCAGAAGTGTTTTTGGAGGCTTGGGACTCCCAATGTGACTGTACAAGTGAAATTGGCTAAATTGGCCTCAATCCCTCCTAGGTGGGCCAAACATGCTCCAAATCAGCCCAAATGCCCAAGAATTGCTATGTGGACATGGCTGAGGTGACATGGGGAAATCATAACACTTTTTCATGTGTGTGTGTGTGCAAACATAGGTGGGTGAGAGGCTCTAGGTGGAATTAAATTTACCAAATCATCCCAAAATTGGACAAAATCCACCTCTAGCACTCCTAGTCAACCAAAATGTCCACATTCAATGAATGGGAGTGCACTAGAAATGATTAGGGTGAAAATGTGGATGTTTTACTGATATGGAGTGCTCATGTGGGTGTAAATGCCACAATTTAACTGGTTATTAGTCAAACTAAGCACCCTAAGTCCAAACCATAGTGTAATAATGCACAAAATGCAATAAAATTGACTAAGGACTTAGAATAAGGTACTAAGGGGTTGGATTATTGTTGTAACAATTGGTAACTCAATAATCTCAGTCATGAAGTGACATAGCAACTATGTGATCAAACCACACTTTCTTAGAGACACCTCATGCATGCGATTCTGCCAATCCTCTAAAGCATCATCAGAATCGAAAGATGCAGATCTAGAGCTGTGCCAACCAAGTTCCCCATCGACAATCAAGTGGATGTAATATTCTAAAATCTTATATGCATGATCCCATTGCTTGAAAAATTCATCCTTCACTGGCTCAACATACCTTCGCCCTTCAATTGGATCCATCAAAGCGATGACTTTGATGTCTTGATTCTCAAAGGTCATGATGTGCTTCTTAAATTTGATCACTGCCATACTATCATTGGCCCATCCAATCCCCAGTAATGTGAGAGAGTATCCTCCACCATCAACAACTTCAATAACATTGAAATTGGCATAGGACTTCATCCCTTCAACTTCCACAGCAAGGTGCAGAACTCTCCCAATCGATGTTACTATGGCCTGGTTAGTCAGTCATAGCTACACAAGATACCAGCTCAGCGTTGGGATCCCCATATTTTTCCATGTATACCTTGTTGGAATATTGACATCTAAGCCTATATCTAGGATGAATGAATCTACCTCATAGTCCCCAATATAGATATTCACGTGCATTTCTTTCCCCGTATTTTTCTTATACAAAGAGTTCACTGCGGAATCATTTCACCCCTTGGCCAACCAATGCAACAGACTCTCAATCTTGGCAAGAGAGTCATGATATTTTTCCAGTGACAAGGAACTCTTGAAGAAGTTTTGCAAGGTACTATGCTATCATGATGGTCCTACAAATTTTTTATCAAAATCAATGGCCATTTCATAAATAGGTAACTTACCAGGATTCCTTCCAATCACATCACGTGCTTCAAAGAATGTGTCTTTCTTAGCATCGATATCAAACTGTACCTTATTCTTCCCAGCCAACTGAATTTGTGGATGTGGGATATATTCTCCCTTCATCGCACCTCCACAAGTGATGATTGTGATGTCAACATCCTGCATCCTGGGTTCCACTGAGATCGTTGCGACAGTCGGTTCCTAATTCTGATTCAATGGAAAATTCATAGGTTGATTCACATTATGATTTGTATTATGCATCCGATTCTGGTTTTGTAACTGGTTATGATTCTGTAATTGGTATTGGTTCTAAGTTTGGTTTTGCAACTAGTGGAGGGGGTCTGTTCCAGTTTTGAGGGTGCGATCAAGGAGAAATGGGTCACAAACTCTACCTGTTTTTGACCAACCGTGGCTTATCTATCATATTAAAGGTTGCAGCTGTACTTTAATAATCACTATAGTTATCAAAGAGTTCAATGAGTGAACAAGTGTTAGAGTTAAATAGACTAGTACTTAGATTAGGGTTTTTGACCTAATTTTGCAAAAAACATTTATTTTATCTATTTTTAGTAAATCAGATCCAACTTTTCAGGATATGAATATTTTTGTAAAGGCTATAAAGCCTAAGACTTATGTTGAAGCAAGGGTTCGAATTCGGGGACCTGTAGACCATTATCACTACCAAGCTTCTCATGTTATTCATGACCTAATATAAGCTCTTTTGCTATTATATGTTCAACTTCCATATCTTTTATGCTCTGTGGTTGTGCTTGAATGTTTGATTCAGGTTTATTCATGTTATCTAATATCTAATAGCTGTCATCCTATATACATGTTGATGAGTTGAATTTCAAGTACTTTTCCTTGTTATGATTAGCCATTTATATGTAATTGCTTTATATATGAATCTGCCAGCATAGTAAGTTCTCCATCTGTTGACCCTATTATCAAACCTCTGAACATTGGTATTTAGAAGCCTTATCTTTTGATTGAGTTTTATGCATGTCTTGAGTGTGTGAGGTCCTTTAGGTCATCTAACTTGATCCATTTAGAAAAACCATAAAAACATTTAAGTTACCATGCATCATCGAGATGCAACCTAGAGGAGTTTCCTAGAGTGATAACAAATTGGCGCTGCTGCTGGGGAGAGGAGATTGAAGCTCAGCTTCCCTGGGAGACGACATAGATTCTACTTTGATGATAGACAAAATATAGACACTATTCTGGTTGTAATAATATATTTGGCAACTCCATTGGAATAAGGTGGCTTCAAGAATACCAAGTACCAGAGCAAACACTCAAGGGCCACCAGTAACACCTGTTTCAGATCTAGAAGAGATTCTAAGAAGAGCTAGGGATTCACTAAAATAGACCTCCAAAGCTACATTAGGTATTTCCAAAGGTATTTCTACTGTTATATCAAATATACTTCCATTTCAATCTTCTTCTGTTGAAACATCTAGTTCTCAGAAATTTATAAGTAAATCAAAAAATTTTAGGGCTGAGGAATCTTCAAGCACTGTTGCTTGTGAAGATCTCATCCTTGGCAACTCCATGAAGGATGAATTCAGTGGTGACTCCAAAATATTAAGATGTCAAAAGCATTTGTTGCTCTTTTGGCTCAGAGGTTTGCACCTCTTGACTTATCCTCAGTTCCTGGTTTCCCACATCCAGTACCTGATATGTCCGAATGGGGAGATTTTCTACCTGTCTTCAAAGAGGAGAAAGAAGACAATCCTGCAGAACACCTCCTCAAGTTTCACGAATGCATGGATCTATTAGATCAGTAGCATGAAGATGTTCATGTATTCATTGTATGGTGATGCACGTCAGTGGTATTTTTCTTTACCTCCTTCCAGCATTTCATCATTGAAGGATTTTTACCGAGCATTCACTGAGCACTGCAAAAGGTATTTTTCATATGAGCGTGTATTTGGTAATTTCTGTTATGAATATGAATTACATTATAAGGCTGAAGATGTAAATAGAGATGGATCTCTCCCTCGCAATATGTAGCATCCCTTCAAGAATATTCAAGATGATGCACTTTTCCATCAACATGAACTAGAAATGAATTATAAAGGAGTTGAATGTTTTCCTACCATCATTAAATCTAATTGTTGTGAATCTGAGGAATTGATTTCTTTAACTACACATGGAAATGATCATTTTTCTACTGGTCAAATGACCATTGAAATCAGTAAGGATAGCTGACAGTTTCCAGATTTGTAGATCAAGGGAAGCTGTAGTAACCATGAGGAACAATATTTTTAGGGACATTCTAATCTCTAGCTAGAACATCAGGAAGATCTTCCTTCTCCTTATGAATAAGTTGCTTCAAATTATGCCAAGGAACTAGGTAATATTTCTCCAGATTTGCTTCAAAATGTTGTTTCTGATACTCCTATATTCGACCAAAACAGTGATAAGCCTAAGAAGATGTTAAAATTTGTGAAGACTCATTTTTTATTCAAATTTCATCTAGTTCTTATTTTCAGCAGAGAGCTGATAAAAAATGTGTGCATGCTGTGATAGATGCTTGTTGCGAATCTGCTTCTCAAAAGTACAATAAAGATCTTTTTTAGTTTTGATATATCATGCAAAGGTATTATTGTGGAAGAGGAAATTGTTAGCTGCGGTAAGCCAACATATCATCGTGATGAATTCAGATTATGTGAAGGGGAGCAGAAAGATTTAGATCAACTGTTGAGCTTGCATTTTTATCAGAAAAAGGTTGAGCAGTACACATTCAACATTGACATCAGTAGAGGAAAAGATCAGCAGCATAAAAAGGTATTTCCTGTTGGATTTTATGACCCTGTTGTTGACTATTTGGAACTTATGAGCAGCATAGATATCAACATATTTTTTTCAAATGATAGATGGTTCTGTCACCCTTTGAAACTACATTGCTGCATGCTAGGGTTTCATTTATTTTTCGGGTCAAGATCAAAGATAAGTTTAGCATATTAGCTTCTAACAAGTCTTCATTGGAATCAAGTCTTCATTGGAATCATGATGTCACTTGATAAGAAGACTCTACTGATTATAATTAGGAGTAGGAATAGGTAGGAAAATAAGCTCTTAATATGAGCAGCTGGGTCATTTTCAGTTGTTTTCATGAATAAGCAAAGAGGGCTACAAACAAGTTGCAGTGGATCAGTTATGAAGGAAAAATGACTCCATGCCCAATGGAACATTAGAAGATAGCTTTAATCTTTATTTTTCAGGAAACGCATTTGGTTTGGGCTTCGTGGGACCCCATAGGGAGGTTCCCATCCCCGAGTAGGAGCCAGATTTTATCTCCTAAATAAATTAATTTTCAATAGGACAAAATCAGACAATTTATTTTTTCGTAGTAGTGAAGATTTCAGGGTATATTTTGAAAGATGGTTGGGTGATTAACAAAATTGGAATGTATGGTGTTTTGTTTTTCAAGAAAATTAAAAACTTTAGATTTCAGTGGCTTAAGAAAACTTTTCAACAGTTCATTAGCCACCGAAAAGCCCAGCTTTCAACAGCTAATGATTTGGACGCAGAACTGCGTTAACCACCGAAAGCATGTTCACGTCGTTTTTATAAAATTTTGGAAAGGGAGCTTTCGGTGGCTTAGGATAACATACCAACAGTTCATTAGCCACCAAAAATCCCAGCTTTTGGTAGCTTAGCAATTGGGTCTAAGAAGACATTAACCAATGAAAGCTCATTAAATATGTTTTTGATAAATTTTGAAAAGGAAGCTTTCCGTGGCTTGGGAGAACGTACTAACAGTTCATTAGCCACCAAAAATCCTAGATTTTGACAGCTTTCAAATTAGACCTAATATTCCCTTAACCATCGAAAAGGACAAAAGAGGAAAAAAGGTTAGCTTATCCATCAAAATCAAATGCTATCAGCACAAGGCACGTCATGCTCTAGCACTTAGCCGTCGAAAAGAATGGGGGACTGTAGAAAATCATAAATTGGTGAATAAAAGGTCGTTATTGATTTGAAGTGACTGATAGATACGAAAACCCTAGCCTTCCCTCCATCTATCCCATGACTGTAGTTGAAACATCATGAAACATCAAGTTCTAAATAGAAATGATTGTTGTACTGGTTACCTCGTGGTTCTTACCAGTGGTTACCGTCACCTTACTTGAGTACCAATCAACTGATTAACCCCTCAAAATCAGCATCATATCCTCAGTCCACTCCACATTTTCCTGCATGCATTCTCACTGAGCCAAGCCCTCTCTGGATCCAGCATTGTAGTATCCTTCCCTAGGGTTTGAATTTCAATTTTGCAGGCGTAGCAGAACATTCAAGAAGATGAAGAGAGGAGGAGGACCTGCTCAAAAACTCAAAACACAGGTTTCTGTGGCTAAGAGTTGTTTCAAAATGTTCTCTAAGACACCAAAAGTGGACTTTCAGCAGCTAAGACCGAAATTTCAAGGTGCTCCAAGCCACTGAAATTGGCATTTTACTTTCAAAAGGAATCATTTTAAAACGTTGATTCTGAGTGACTGGAGAATCATTTTGCAAAACTATCAGAGGTTTTTGTTCCTAACATGTCGCAAAACAATAAACTCTCTCAAGTTTTCTACAGGTTGAATAAGTACCAGAAGAACAGGAGAAAATATGAAAAAGGATGATTTAAAGGCTAATAAAATTTTTGCAGAAAACAGAGCTTTCGGTGGCTTAGGCGAACGCAGTAGCTGTTCATTAGCCATCGAAAGTAGAGCTTTCGACAGCTAACAGACCCAATATTATGCTTCCTTCACCACCAAAAGGAAAATATGGTGCATAAATATATTTGGACACATAGAACCAATTTTGGCATATACAACTACCTCAGGAATGAATTATAAAGCTGAAAATTGATGAAAAGCACCAGTGGAGGGGGTCTGTTCCAGTTTTGAGGGTGTGATCAAGGAGAAATGGGTCACAAACCCTACCTATTTTTGACCAACCATGGCTTATCTATCAAATAATAGGTTATAGATCTAATTCAGTAATCACTGTAGTTATCAAAGAGTTCAATGAGTGAACAAGTGTTAGAGTTAAATAGACTAGTACTTAAATTACGGTTTTTGACCTAATTTTGCAAAAAACATTTATTTTATCTATTTTTAGTAAATCTAATCCAACTTTTCAGGATCTGAATATTTTTGTAAAGGCTATAAGGCCTAAGACTTATTTTGAAGCAAGGGTTCGACTTCGGGGACCTGTAGACCATTATCACTACCAAGCTTCTCATGTTATTCATGACCTAATATAAGCTCTTTTTCTATTATATGTTCAGCTTCCATATATTTTATGCTCTGTGGTTGTGCTTGAATGTTTGATTCAAGTTTATTCATGTTATCTAATATCTGATAGTTTTCATCCTATATGCATGTTGATGAGTTGAATTGCAAGTACTTTTTGTTGTTATGATTAGCCATTTATATGTAATTGATTTATATATGAATCTGTTGGCATAGTAAGTTCTCCATCTGTTCACCCTATTATCAAACCTATGAACATTGGTAGTTAGAAGCCTTATCTTTTGATTGATTTTATGCATGTCTTGAGCATGTGAGGTCCTTTAGGTCATCTGACTTGATCCATTTAGAAAAACCATAAAAACATTTAAGTTACCAGGAATCCTCGAGCTGCAACCTGGAGGAGTTTCCTGGAGTGATAACAGAAGTATTTTAGATTTTATGTTCTTCATTAACATGTCATTTCTTATGTTCCTAGTATTGTGGTGAAGGGCATCCTCACACAGTCAGATCTAGAGGGAAAAAGAGAAAAATAGATTGTTGTGTTACTAGAAAATGACATTGAAATTAATCCCACCAAGGTTATCAAAGGACAAGGAATTGCAAATATGATGACAAATTCCAACTGTGAATCCTTGCATTTAAATTTCCTAACCAGTCATTCAAATTAGCTTGATACAGAGGTGTGGGTAATGCTTGATTTCACTGTATCTCCATGGTATTATGATATTGTGTATGTGTTGCAAAATTTACAGTCTCCTGTAGGGTTAAGAAAAACCAAAGAAAGGATAGTGACATTGAAATCTACCAAGTTTTTCATTCTAAACTAATACCTTCATTGGGAATATCTTGGTGGAATTTTACTCAACTTCCTCTTGGAGAGTGAACCTAAGAAAACTATGAAGGAATTTCACAAGGGATATTGTGGTGGACATCATTCATGGAAGGTGATGGTAAATGAGATTCTGAGAGCTAGTTTTAATTGGTCATCAATGTTTTCATATGTGTACAAGGGGGGATACTACATGCCACCAATGTCAGATCTTTGATGGTGAGAGGAGAGTGGTCCCACTCCCTCTCAATCCAATATTAGTGGAAGCACCTTTTTTAGCAGTGGGGACTGGAATTTATTGGGGAAATAAATCCAAAATATTATTTACAACATAGATGGATCTTAACAGCAAATGACTACTTCACTAAGTGGATTGAAGCAATCCTTACAAGAAAGTCCATAGAGATAGTAATTATGGATTTTCTGGAAGAGAATATTTTAGCTAGATTTGGTTGTCCCAAAAGAATTGTGACAGACAATGCACCTACTTTCAAATCTTAGAGAATGATAAGTTTTTGTCCCAAGTATCATATTAGTCTCAATCATTCATTAAGAAGCCATTGGAGGATAACAAAAGGACTTGGCATACAAAGATGATATATGCTTTGTGGGATGACAAAATCAACACAAAAAGTGCTATTGGGATGTCTCCATTCCAATTAGTGTATGGATTTAAGGTGATTTTTCCAGCATCTTTGGGGGTGCCAGTCATGAAGTTATTGCAGGAACAATAAGATGAACCAAATCATGTGCAAAGAAGAATAAATAAGATCATAGCATTGAATGAGTTGAGAGACAAATCCTATGGTAAAGTGCAAGTACATCAAGAAAATATCAAGAACACTTTTGATAGGAAGGTAAAGGAAGAACAATTCTGGATTAATGACTTGGCATTGAAGTGGGATGCTCCTAGGGAAGATAAACATGGAAAGTTTTATCATATGTGGGTAGGTCCTTATATCATTGCAGCACACATAGGTGAGAATGAATTTATCCTTCAACATCAAGATGGATCTCAACTAAGAGGAGGTCCAATGAATGGAATGTTTCTAAAACATTACTTGTCCCGAAGGAGGAGGTAATTTCTGTATCCTAGTTGTATATATTTTCTTTTCTTTTTAAACAATACACATGGTCAGCCAAAGGATTTGAAGCCCGAAGAGAATGCCCTAATATCTAGAGGGGTAGCCATGTTTCTATGTTTATTTTATTTTACTTACAGAAAAAAGCAAATATAAGAATTTTTGAAGTTTGGAATGTTGGGAAAAACCCAATGTATTCGGCACCTGGTCTATGGGGTTCTTTTCTACCTCGCAGGGAGAATAACATCCCGAGTTGGAGCCAGTTGTTAGCATCATTTTTGGGCCAAGTAATTGGTGAGGGATTTCTCCAATAATGGTGAAATAAGGTTTGTAAATTTTCATACCTATGACCTTAAAGATAGTTGATGAAGATTTGGAAGTATTCAAAGGGACATTTCTTAGTTAAAAATGCAAATTATTTAAATAAGTTATGTTTTTTTACCTTGAAATGAATATAAATGAAGGAATATTCCCTTAGCTGAATGTTGACAGGAAATGGACAGCATGGATACATAACAGACAAGATCAAAGGCCACAAATCATTTATGTAGAGGAAAAATTGGGAGCGAAAAGGATGAAAAGATAATTTTGGGGTATAAACAGTGATAAAACCCAATTTCCTCCCTCTGCAGTCTGGGATCCGACGACCCAACACTTTTTTGCCCAAGATCAATGACCCAGGGAAAAGCAGGAGGTAGAAGTCGAAAGCGGTAAATGCAAAGTTTCGGCCCCAGGAAGTCCAAACCTTGATTTCCGTCATCCGGGATTCGACAGTCTAGAAAAGCTTCGAAAGTTCAAAGGGCCAAAATTCATTTTCGCCAAAAGGGAAATCGAGAGAGAAATTGTAGAAGAGGTAAGAAAATTTGGTTATGAATAGTGGAATACCGACTTCCACCTTCCACGATATAGGATTTGATGGTTCATAGAGCTTCTGCATAGATCAATGGTTCAAAAAGGCATATAAAGGCAGAAGTAAAAATCATAAGATTTTGGTCATGGAATGATGAAGTTCCTCATTCCACGATCCGCTAAATCTACGGTCTGAAAAACTTCCACCGGAGATCAATGGTGTAGAAAGAAAGGGCGGAAAGGAAAACATCGGAAAGGTGGAAGACAAAGGATTTTAGTCAAGAAGAAGCCCTCTTTCCATTTTATGTGATCCACGAGATTAACGGCTCAGAGAATGACTTCTTAAGATCGACAATGTGGAAAAGGGAAACATGTGCACGAGTTAAGCAAACCTCCTGATATGCAATATTGGGTAAACTCCACAGTTTTTAATGGTGGTGATTAAAGGTTGAAACAAATCAACAGTGAACATTCATTTCGCTAATCTAACAGCATGAATAAAATAAATTTTATATTTGGAAAAATGGATTAAAGGTCCGTAGGTTTCAACGGCCGTGATTGATGGTGAAATAATATCAATGGCAGAGAACAATTCCGCTAATACAACAAGCACGAGGAAATGACCTTTAGAAATCTGCGGACTTGTTTAAAGGGGATGTAGGTTTCGATGGCTCAAGGTCGATCCAAATCAACGACTAAGAAAAAATTCGTTGATCCAACCAGCACAAATAAATCAACCTTTCAGAGATGCAAAATTTTAAAGAGCCACATCATTAAGCAATAAGGATTTAAGCAGGTAAATATCAGCAATACAGAATCCTTTTCATAGGTGAAGATGCAGACATGAAGGAAACTGTTGCAGAACGTCGAAAGTGGTTCTGCACCAGTCATTTTCACCAAGAGATCATGAGTACCTGCTATCAAACTTCCCTAATTGATACATCATGTGCATCTCAACATGATTTCCTGTTTTGTATATGATCATGGAAAATCTACTAGATCATTGAATTTGTTATGATTTTGATTTCTCCATGTAACTAATTTTGGCTTTGTTTCGAGCTTGGTCTCAAGAGCCTATGATACTATAAATATGCCCTCAATAGAGGAAGAAGAGGTTAGAACCAATGATAATTTTGTGTTATACACTTTGTGATCTATAATTAATGAAATTGCAGAGCCGGATGTTGGTTTGTTGCTGCTGAGATTCCTGTGTAATTTGTAGTTATAGTTTGTTATCTCATTTCCCTTGTGCATGTTTTTCCTGTTAAACTCACCATTATGTGTTCTTCATATCTGGAATTAGTGTATAATAGCTTAGAATTCATATTGTTATGCTCTGGATATTGTTTCAGGTATTCACCAAGCCTTCTTTCCAAAATTGATGTAGAATTTATCTCTTAGGTGCTTTGTGTTGATAAATTGTTCTTGTTCTTTATTTATCACTAGACAAATTTCTATTTGAATGTAACCAAGTGCTACCTTGCTTTTGTGGATTTTGACTTGCAAACTTTTCTACAATTCATGAATGTTTATGACTCCATAGCCCAATCTTGCTTTCCTTGTTTCAACCACAATTCAATTTGAAAGTTTATTTTACTTTTATATCTAGCTTTGTTAAAACTCTGTGAGAGATCCCTCTCTAGAAAGGAAGAATCCAACTCCCTTTCTTAAAGTGGATTTGTTGTTACCTTGGGATTTACCTTCTACAACCTTGGGTACATTCTAATTGCTAACACACAGCTCAAGCTACACTGACAAGGACACCAAGAGGACAACAAACTCCATCAAACATTTTGTCAAGGTTGACATCGGCAGACCTAGTGAATACAAGAAGTCTGCGTGAAATATATGAAGACGGTACACCAGATTCATTTTCTCTCTTTGCATTATTTTCTCAAATAGATGATCCTCTAACATTTGAGGAAGCTATCGAAGATGAAGTATGGGAAAATCCATGGATGAAGAAAAAGAATATACTAAGAAGAATCAAACATCATGGGAGCTGGTAGATGTACCAAAATATAAAGATTAATCAATGTCAAATGGATTTACAAGACCAAGAAAGATGTTGATGGGTGTTTGGGTGTGTTCTACTATCTTAAATACACCTAATATTTAATTATCGACCAGGGTTGGTAGGATTACAGTTGCTACAAAATATATGAGAAGGTAGAGGGATTCCTAGGGCATTGTAGAAATACTTTAATAAACAAAATATTGAAAATCTTTAAAAATGAAAAACCGAGTCAAACTCCTAATTATTAATGTGATTAAAGAAAAAAATCATACTAGGATAATATCATACTACTCATTAAGTAACTCTTCTTCTTAATTTAAGAATGGGAAAAATTTCATAAACAACTTCAGAAACTAAGAAAGATCTAATTTATGAATAAGTAGAAAAATAAATAAAGAAGCAAGTAGAAAAATTAATAAAGAAAACTTAATTGAGAAGACTTTTCTAATTCTGTAACCTATAAGCATTTTCAGTAAACATACAATTAAATAAATAAACCCGGTGCTAGTATCAATCTACAAAGTATTGGTGTATTTTCTAGAAATTAAAATGTCTAAACCTAAGTTTAATATAAACAACGGTGAATTTAACAAAACCAAAGATACAATTATCAAATATTACATCGATGATAAATGAGGAAATCAAAGACAAAAGAAGAAAATCAAATTATAATTCAAAAACATGCTTTGATTGAAAAGAAATACAAAAAGGGCTTTTAATAAGTACTTTAAAAATAATCTAACCTAAGGTCCTAATTACCAAAACATAACAGAATTAAAAAAGCCAAAGAAATAAAAATGAAAACAGGTTAAAAATAAACTAAGAACACTAAAGGTCGGATGGAAGGCTGGACGATAGTCTGGAAGGAAGGTCCAAATGATAGTCCAAACACACAGTTTGAATGAGAGGCTGTATATAGAAAATAATAAAAACAGACCTAAATGATTTAATTATCAACTGATTTTGTACATATGAAAACAAAATGCATAAAGGATAGAATTTAAGCCTAATTAATTGAGATAATCAAAAGGGATTACTAATCTATGGGTATGAAAAGATTGTTTCTATTATAAAATAAAACAAACTTAAATATTGCTAAGTTAATCTATATTTAAAAAAAAGTTAACGAAACTAACTCTAACTACAAATCAGACCTAATACTAACTAAATTTTATCTATTTGTAAATATAACATTAAACATTTAACTGATAGAGAAGACTGAAAAAAAAACTACACCTGACCGGCCACTCTAATTCTATATCAAAGATTACATTAACAACATAATGTAAATTATATTAAATACGACAGATACATGTTACAGAGAAAAGAGAAATAAATATAAACAAATTAAAAATAAAACTACGTATCTATGAGGAAGAGATAACAAAAACTCATACGGAAATAGAGACCATGAGTTGTCGAGGGGCCCTCTCAGCAATCACGGGTAATGCCTAGAAAATGCTTTCACAAACAGTCATAAAGAGCAAGGCATAAAGCTTCTATTAAAAATAAGGAACATACTTACAATATTCTTCTCCCAAAACAGAATAACTATCTACCTAATGGATTGATCAATCCCCTATCTCTATGCGTGGAGGTGTTTATATACACACTGTTTTCAAGAGATTTGAGCAAGTCGACCCTTTAGTGGTCGACTACTCTTCTAAATTTAGTCAATCATAAAAAGGAAATAATTGTTCATAGGCCAACGCATAATCATCCATCTCCTTCTTTGGCATAAGTGTGGTTTTATTCAATGAGAACGTGGCATGCAAGCTCCCTCTCCAGCGTGGTTGATAGCAGCGTGTTGGGAAGCAAAGAATACACAGTAGCGAGTCTCTAGAATGAGAGCTCCTTCTTCAATGTGAACAGATCTCCTCAGCATGTGTGATGTGGCATGCAGCCCCTTCCTTAGCGAAACTGAGGTTGTGGTGTTGAACAAAGGAGAGCACATGGTGGGAAGGTTGTTCCATTATTCAAAGCACGTAGAATGGTAATAATTCGGAGGTTAAGCAGAGGAGGACATGACCGATCCTTCTAGACTGGAGTCATTCTTCCCTTTGAACATGTGGGTGATAAGAAACGTGATGGAAATCTTAGGCTGAGAGATTATTCAATTATCAAATACATGGACAGAAGTTTGTTTGTAGATTGCTTTAATGTTTAATACTTGAGATTAGTTATGGACAGTGCACAGCCTGATTAGCGATCTGGATGGGAAGCTGGACAACGATTGCACAGATCGGGCTGAATAGTGGTTGCACAGATTGGGATGAATGGTAAGTTGAATGTGTTTTGTTTATAAATTTGCCCAAACATACTACATAACCTGCAAACAAATACACATATTAATTAATATATAAAATATGCTTTAAATAATATAGATTTGAGTTAATAAAATTATAAAAATGATATTAATAACCAAAGTTGTATAAACATTAAATTTGTTCTTACCTTGTGCTGAATAACGATCTGCATGACATAAAATACACGAAAGATAATAAAATATGCATTTAAATGTGTTATTTTAATTCCAAAAATGATAAAAAAAAATGAGGCTCAACATTGCCCCAAACTGGAGATATGCTAGGTCCCACTGAGCAAAGAAAAAGATAAGAGATCATACTATCAAAGCGAACTTTAAAATGTGAGCCAGCAATAGGAATATGCATGAATGAGTGAGTTCATAAATTTTATAATTAGTTCAACCATGTCCAAAGTAAAACTTTGGACAAGTTGAACATATGACACAAAAGGTATAAAATTAGTCATTTGATAGTTTACATGCATGATTGAGTAAAAGGATAGGGTTACTAACAGTGAAATGATAACTAAATTTTTTTTAAGGTCAAAGCATTCTCATGGAGGTAAAAACTAAAATTTGGTTAGAAAATTTTAGTCATAAGTGCTATAATATCACCAAGTTTAGATCATCATGTGGTATTTCATTTGGATTATCCTTCGATCCTTCATATAGTCCCCCATATTAATCTTCTGTAAAAATATACTTCATGCTATAACCAAGTTCCATTGCTAATTTATCCTAAAAAACACTTATCATTTTGTCAAAGAAATTAGATCTGTCATAAATAATGAAAATAAAACAGTCTAGACTCTAATTTTTCCTAATCGTCCCCCCCAAACGAAGGTATGTGTCCTCAAGCCATGAGAAATAATATTGGATTGTTCCATATAAAAACAGTCCTATCATGTTGTTTTATTATTTTGTAAAAAAAAAAACTAACTAGTAAATGGAAATGATTCAGATATGTATATTCATGAAAAATGTAATAGTGCTTAGAAATATCACTTAAATGTTGATAAGAGAATTGAAAGCATGACAGAGGAAAAGCTAGTCATCAGTGCCTTATTTTAAAGATATATTGTCAGTATAAAATATTTTGAGTTTACCTCGGAATGTGTGAGATTTTATAGCTATGGGTCCCATTTCTAGGATAATGACATCCTAGGTATTTGTTGAATTAGATGGCTAGGTCCAATCCCAACTTACGGCGATTCTCAAATGACATTAAAAGCAATCGGCCTTAAAATAAAATTTGAAATTTTTTCTTCTTATTTATCATTATTCTCCAAATCATGTGCATAGTAGTGCATTAACCAGATCTCTTTTACCCGATATTGCTCCACTGCCAGCAGGCCTGTTCAGTACCACGACGGGTTTATCTTGGTACCATGCAAGCCTAGTCTTGGTGCCAGTGAGCCTGTTTAGTACCCCAATGGGTTTACTTGCATTTATCGAGCTTCCTTGTTTTAAGTTTTTACTTAGCATTGACCCACTTTCAGCAGGCATGTTCATCACCCCAACGAGTTTGCCTTGTATAATGATATTAAGTATATGGAATCCGATTGGTACTAGAGCGTCCCAAGCCCTACTAAAACACATAATTCAATTTTGTAAAAACTTATAAGTAATTTTCATAATGGCCTTAATCATAGATCGTGTCAAAAGAGAATAACTTAAAGCTATTTTTTGAACTTGTAACCCTTCTTCTTTGTAAAAGATAAATAATGTTCCCCACAGGAAAAAATTCCACCTACTATCGACTTATCACACAAAGATACTTTAAGAGACAAGTTTTGATAACAAGTATAGGATAAACTAGTAATCCATAGGTATAAGATGAGATTCAAAAAAAATAATAATGAGAGTAAGTCTTATCACGCAATTGTTTAAAATAGAAAATCATAAATATACATATCTGAATCAAAATACCAAAAACTATCTGAATCATAAAAGGAACGGTTAAGAATGACGTACACAAAATTGTTTTTAATTATCACTATAAGCTGCAATTTTTTAAGAAAGGTTTAAGATATCTTACGATCATAAATTGTCTTTCAGATGATATTCCATGAGCTGCTTATAGATAAAATTCTTATAATCAGACTGCAAAACCACTTATTAGATGATTCATATTTATTTATAAAAACATATATAACATTATGGAAAGAAAAAGAGTCACCTGTAGTAACTCGTATTTATTTAATAAAACAAAATTATATTTACATAATATCCCATTCTACTAAAAGTAAAGAAAACAATTCAAGTATATGAATTCTTCCAATGTAACCATGTTCGAAGCAAAATTAGAAATACACCTTTATCCACATTTAAGAAAAATATTACAATGATTACCGGGATATGAAGAATCCACCGAGCTGATTGATTTAGCAGCAATAAACATTGAAGAAGAGGATGGTACCATGGCTTGGTTCCCTCTTGGAACCATATTTCAATGTGACTTATGTATTCTATGTTTTCTTCTTCATTTGTTACGTCATGAGATCTTTCATTGAACTCTAGGATGTATAAAGAATCTAATTTTGGTGATAGGGAATATTCAGGTTCTAATGTCCCTCCCTCATCGAATGAGAGGCATTCTAGGTTGATCTTGTCTTCTTGTGGAAAAGGACAAGTAGAAACTTCACTTTCTTCCATAGTTTCTACAATCTCTTAATCTATAACCTCTCCAAATCTCGTATGAATTTCTTGCAATAATGTTGGTGAGGTAGGTAAGGTGGGTAAATGTTGCAGTTTAACACTGTAAGCATATTGTACTACTTTATTGTTGTTAGAATGTGGACTGGATTGAACAGGAATGTGCGTAGGGCATAGAGGAGGTTTATGAGAAGGTGATTGTGGTAGGTGTAATTGAATAGCTTGTGTGGTTGAACCTGCCTGGAAAATGGGATATTGTTGAAAATATTGTAGAACAAGAAGTGTTGCATCATAAAAGAGAGTATCCCTATGATCATCAGATGGGACAGAAAGGATTTGTGAACAAGGTTGGCAGGGTTTAAGATGAGGCTGAGAAGAGGGTATATTCTTACTAATATTGAATTTTCCTCTTGAATACCTTCTACATAATTCACAAACATTATCATATGATAACTGAAATACGTTACCTATTCCAAATCAGAATTAAAATTTCTAAATATTCATTTCGTAAGCCTTTGAGTAAAATTATTTTCAAGGTATCCTTTCCCGACTCTCTTAGTTTTGATCTTTGAAGGTTGTATTGAAAGCGTTAGACATGATTTTCCAAAGTTTCTTCTTTTCCTTGTGTTATTTCAAAGATATCCTCATTGAACCTACAATAATCTCGGTATCTTTTCAAGAACATATATTTCATGTCTTCCCAAGTTTGAATGCAATTCCCACCTAGGCTCATGAACCATCGGAGGGCTGCTCCTTTCAATGTAAGAGGAAAAAAATTCAGAGTTTGAAGATTATATGCTCTACAAAGTATTTCCAATTGAAATAAAAATTCATTGGGGGCTTCATTCTCTAGTCCATGAAAATTTGGAAAAATGGATGGGGGAACATACTGTATTTGTGCCACTCCTCCTGTATCTCTAATAGGGAATTCAAAGGTAACAACTTCTTCATCTTTCTTTTCTACCATATTTTCCCACAACATAAGTAGCTATTCATATATTATATTGGGGTTCCTCTTTCAATTGTTCCTGTTAGTTTGTTAGCAGGATGGGTGGTGCTTACAACAACACTAAGTGATTTAATTGTGAAATAAGTCCTACACTCACATACAAGTAAATTGTACAAAATTAAATTACCTAAAGGCAGACGTACATCAAATTGAACTTATGAAAAAAATGCTTAAGGAAAATAAATCAAATTTTGCGTAAAGTAAACACACTTGTGCGAAAAAGGAACAAAAAGGCTTTGGGGAGACCAACTAAAGTGGATGCGTCAAGCTGTCACACTATGGAAATTCCATAGTGAAGTCGTCTTTGCATCTTATCATTTCCCCTTCCCCTTGCTGTGTAACGTAAAGGAAACCTATCTATCCTTATCTATCTAGACTTTGTTCATGAAAAAATAAACTAAAGGAAAACCTAGACTAATACTAGTGCTAGGTTTGGGGCACGCCTGTTATAACATATGCGCAAGTTCTTACTTCTTGTCTTACCACTCCCCTGCCACCAACCTATCACTAAACTTCATAAGCAAATTCTATTTTTTCTACCTTACAGAACAACTCCCTGGAAACAGCGCCAAAATATTTGGGTGTCTTCTACTATCTTAAATACACCTAATATTTAATTATCGGCTGGGGTTGGTAGGCTTAGAGTTGCTACAAAACATATGCAAAGGTAGAGCGATTCCTAGGGCATTGTAGAAATACTTTAATAAACAAAATATTGAAAATATTTCAAAATGAAAAACCGAGTCAAACTCCTAATTATTAATGTGATTAAATCAAAACGTCATACTAGGATAATATCAGACTACTCATTAAGTAACTCTTCTTCTTCTTAATCTAAGAATGGGAAAACTTTCATAAACAACTTCAGAAACTAAGAAAGATCTAATTTATGAATAAGTAGAAAAATAAATAAAGAAGAAAGTAGAAAAATTAATAAAGAAAACTTAATTGAGAAGACTTTTCTAATTCTCTAACCTATAAGCATTTTCAGTAAACATACAATTAAAGAAATAAACCCTATGCTAGTATCAATCTACAAAGTATTGGTGTATTTTCTAGAAATTAACATGTCTAACCCTAAGTTTAATATAAGCAACGGTGAATTAAACTAAACCAAAGATACAATTATCAAATATTATAGTGATAATAAATGAGGAAATCAAAGACACCAGAAGTAAATCAAATTATAATTCAAAAACATGCTTTGATTGAAAAGAAATACAAAAAGGGCTTTTAATAAGTACTTTAAAAATAATCTAACCTAAGGTCCTAATTACCAAAACATAACAGAATTCAAAAAGCCAAAAAAATAAAACTGAAAACAGGTTAAAAATCAACTAAGAACACTAAAGGTCGGATGGAAGGTTGGACGACAGTCTGTAAGGAAGGTCCAAATGACAGTCCAAACACACAGTCTAAATGAGAGGATATATACATAAAATAATAAAAATAGACTTAAATGATTTAATTATCAGTTGATTTTGTGCATATGAAAACAAAATGCATAAAGGACATAATTTAAACCTAATTAATTGAGATAATCAAAAGGGATTACTAATCTATGGGTATGAAAAGATTGTTTCTATTATAAAATAAAACAAACTAAAATATTGTTGAGTTAATCTATATTTAAACAAAAGTTAGCAAAACTAACTCTAACTACAAATCAAACCTAATACTAACTAAATTTTATGTATCTATAAATATAACATTAAACATTTAACTGAGAGAGAAGACTCAAAGGAAAACTGAAAACAAACTACACATGATCGGCCACTCTAATTCTATATCAAAGATTACATTAATAGCATAATGTAAATTACATTAACTACGACAGATACATGTTACAGAGAACAAAGAAATAAATATAAACAAATTAAAAATAAAACTACGTATCTGTGAGGAAGAGATAACAAAAACTCATACGGAAATAGAGACCATGAGTTGTCGAGGGGCCCTCTCAACAATCATGGGTAATGCCTGGCAAATGCTTTCACAAACAGTCATAAAGAGCAAGGCGTATAACATCTATTAAAAAGAAGGAACATACTTACAATCTTCTTCTCCCAAACCAGACTAACTATCTACCTAATGGATTGATCAGTCGCCTATCTCTGTGCGTGGAGGTGTTTTTATACACACTATTTTCAATAGATTTGAGCAAGTCGACCCTTTAGTGGTCGACTGCTCTTCTAAATTTAGTCAATCATATAAAGGAAATAATTGTTCATAAGCCAGTGAATGAACATCTATCTCCTTCTTTGGCGTAAGTCTGGTTTTCTTCAATGTGAACCGTGGCATGCTGGCTCCCTCTCCAGCATGGTTGATAGCGGCATGTTGGGAAGTGAAGTTTATATAGTAGCGAGTCTCTAGAACAAGAGCTCCTTCAACATGAACAGATCTCTTTAGCGTGTGTGATGTGGCTTGAAGCCCCTTACTTAGCGCAACTGATAGTGAGGTGTTGAAAAAATGAGAGCACACAGTGGGCAGGTCGTTCCATTATTCAAAGCACGCAGACTGGTAATAATTTGGAGGTTAAGCAGAGGAGGCCAGGACCGATCTTTCTAGAATGGAGTCATTATTCCCTTTGAACACGTGGGTGATAAGCAACGTGATGGCGATCTTAGGCTGAGAGATTCTTCAATTATCAAATACGTGGACAGCAGGCCATTTGCATATTGCTTCAATGTGTAATACTTGAGATCGGTTATGGACAACGTGCAGCCTGATTAGCGATCTGGATGGGAAGTTGGACAGCGATTGCACAGATCGGGCTAAACGGTGGTTGCACAGATCGGGCTGAATGGTAAGCTGAATGCGTTTTGTTTATAAATTCTCCCAAACATACTACATAACCTGCAAACAAATACCCATATTAATTAATATATCCAATATGCTTTAAATAATATAGATTTGAGTTAATAAAATAATAAAAATGATATTAATAACCAAAGTTGGATAAACATTAAATTTGTTCTTACCTTGTGCTAAATAATGATATGCATGACATAAAATACATGAAAGATAATAAAATATGCATTTAAATGTGTTATTTTAGTGCCAAAAATGATAACAAAATGAGGCTGAACAATGGGAATGTGTAGAAGCACAAGGAAGGAATGGTCGCAAGAGGGTTCACACAGCATGCCGACATAGACTTCAATGAAACATTTGAACTTGTCACGTGCATGGATACAATTAGAACAATTATGGCAATTGGAGGCCTACATGATGCTCATATTCAAAAGGAATTTGAGTACCATATTAAAAAATCTTGTTATTATTCTTATGATTAGTGGGTGTCAGTCACCAGGAAAATATTTTCCTTGGTTAAGGAAAATGCACAGTAAAAGAGCATGAAGAGTTTCAAGATGATGGACTGTAAATTTATGGCCACACATATGAAGATAAATCTGAAATTTTATAATTCTTATTTAATATTTGGAGGATCTCACATTAGTTGAGATGTATTTGGTTAATCAAGCCTTGTAGAACATCACATAGAAGGACAAGCTCTCAAGGAAACATATCCAGATACCAGAAGATTCAAGAAGTCAACAAATGTTCAAAAGTGAAATAAAATATGAGACACTATTTTTAAATGATATTACACATTTGATGTGTGTTGTATATGATGGATGTGAAATCCATAGTTTCTAGTTTAGAGAAACTGTATTCTGGATTGGATCTAGACGATGGTACTATCTGTAAGTAGTTGGTTGGTATCTGAGGATACCTTTTGTATGTTATGCTTACAACTAAGCATATCTTGGAGTACCTTTGAGGTACATTAAGATAGGTTCTTTATTGTATTTGATACATGTGTTACACATAAATCTCGTCATAATCATGTGATGAGGTCCCAAACATCAATTATTGCCCTGAATCCCAAGTTGTGAAGAGAAAAATATTTACCCAGACTTCACTCTTGCATATAAAAGTCCATCACCGCTTCTACCCTTAAGGCAAGAGGAATTACCTTCTTTAGTAATGCCTACCATCTCTTGATAGTAGGAGGTGCCACCACTTTTTTCTCTTGTTCAAGACACAGTTCTTCCTTGTCACCACTCTGTCATAGTGGAGGAGAAGTGGTGTCCTTGGTAAAAAGTGAAAAGAGAGGATTCCACAAATATTCTCAAAGGAATACTTCGTGGCACCCTTATCCCTACAACAAAGGACCTCTTGGACTCGAGATCCATCCTTTTGGGATCTCCTATCCACCTCACCCACCATTTACTCAACCATTCTTATCCTCCCAAGGCCTATAAAAGCAGGCTCATAGTCCATGGTTGAGAGAGACCAAAGTTATGTTGTTGCATTGACATTCTAGCCAAATCAGTAGGGTGAGCATAGAAGGAGCAAGTTGGAGCTTTTGGGGACAAGGCATTGGCATGTGAAAGAGCATCACAACACTAAGGAGAAGGTTGTAATCTTTCTTCTTCATCTTTAATGCAAAGTTGGTTCCTTTCCTGTAAATTATTTTGTGTTGTAATCATGTATTTTATTGTTGGATTTGTTAGTTTTTCAACATTTAAGCTAGCATTATGATAAGATCTTTTCACTGAGAGAATAACAAGCACAGCAATCACATAAGCACATCACAAGAGACAAGAGACACAAATATTTTAGGAGGGGAAACCATAAATGGAGAAAACCCCTCAACTTCCTCTAATATAGTATCACCACAAGATGTGATCCCAAAACAGTAAGATGACCTCCCAACACAATAGCAGCCTTCTGTCTTCTGTCAAGCCAAAGAATTTCCTTCTCCAAAAGTGTGCCACACTTGAGAGAGCAAGTGATGTAACTCACAAGTGATAAATAGAGAGACTCTCACTCTCTATTTATATTCTTCCGTTGACTTGAAGTGCACTCAACCATGTAGGCTTAACTTATAATTAATTACTTGATCTTACACCTTAATTAGTGTATAATAACCCAAGTGCCCCAAAACTGTGGGGACTTACCTAATGACTTGACAAGACTTGTTTACATTAATAATCCTCCCGATCGAAACATCGGGGTAATACAATATGACTCAAATACATAATAGAAACATCCCGGAATAAACATCGGGTTACAATATATAAAATACATATAAGAATACATTTCGGAGTTACATATACATCAACACTCCCTCTTAACTAGGAAGGTATTCTTTCGACACAATTTTCAGCACTGGTCTTCTTCTCTGCATCAACTGGATCATCTTCGTCTTTGAGTCATCTTCATCTTCAAGTCATCTTCATCTTCAAGTCATCTGGATCTGGATCATCTCTCGATCTGGATCATCATAAAATGGCATCACTGGATCTAGATCATCACTCGATCTGGATCAACATCACTGGACTGGATCTGGATCATCTCTCGATCTGGATCATCATTGCTAGATCTAGAT
>LPNX010961864.1:31558-53004 GCA_001517045.1 Pseudotsuga menziesii | reverse complement strand
GAACAAAATGCATTCACATCTTACTGAATAATAGTTTTAACCTCGACCTCTACATGCAATAAAGATGACATATGAGAACCATATAAAGATAAGGTTATGATATTGAACAAAAACCTTGAAAATATAATGTGAATGAATTTTGATAAGATGGCAAAAATATAATAATCAACTTTTCAATTCCAAAACCTTAGCAATATTTATGATAAAATCACATCAAATAATCAACATTTGGATAAGATTTCAAAAGTAGGTTATGATAAATCGTGAACATTTATCCCTTGATTCTCAATGTAAATCCTACTCATAAAAATTTCAAAGAAGTGATTTTGTTAACTAATTCCTAGTTCGCAAAGGTTTCTTTTAAAAACTTTGAATTTCATGTTTCAGTAGCTTCTGGAATATCATCATTTCAGTAGTTATCAATTCTTCACTTTTACTATATGAAATTCAAACATTTCATCAAAACAAAACACAATTTTATTCGATGAAATAATGGTTTTTAAAGGCTGTTGGGTAGGGGCACAACAGGACTGCAATTTTTATGATTTCACTCGCCTCGTTCGTTAATTTGTTAACGCAAATAGAAAAATATGCCGTTAACAGAATGAAAACGAGGTGAGAAGATGTGTTCTTACAATTAAAATAAATGAAAAGAATCTGAGGTGGTAAAACGAGGGAGAAGATCTGTTCTTACCATTAAGAGTTATATAAAGCCACTGCTTCGGTATAGGATTAAGAGTTATATAAAGCCACTGCTTTGCTATAAAATTGATAGTCAATGTCAATGTAAACCAATCTAATGTAGTTGCCTAACTAGTTAGGCATTTTGGATTTATTTTTGATAACATGTTGACAGTTTATGAATTGAGCTAAATACACACAATATTAATAGAATAGAATGGGGCATGTGGTGAAATTTATTTAACCATCGAACTTCTCGTTTCACTCAAGGTAAGTGTGGGAGGGCTGTCCGATGAGAGCATCCAATGGTCTTCCCGCACTTGCCTCGGGAGAAGCGAGAACTTTGATGGTTAAATAAGTTTTGCCAACATGTTATAACATAAAATAGAAAAGAGTAGATATCATATTCTCAAATGACTTTTGTTGAACATAAAATAGAAAAGTGTAGATTGGATATCACATGCTCAAACGACTTTTGCTTCATTATATTTACATATAGACTCTTATCAGTGGTAAGAAGGGAAGGTTAAAAGAAGACCTTGAGAAAGGATATACTCATATGATGAATTTGTTATTGATTTAAGGGTGGATCAAGAGCTATTTTAATTAACTAAACAAGCTACTTTAGATGGGTCCAGTTATGGAATATCGTATCTCATGTCAACAACTAACCACATATCACCAAGTTGGACAAGAAGTAGTTTCTAGAATTGTATATTGGAAGCTTGCATGATGTTATTCAACAAAAGGTCAAAAATCAAGAACTAAAGACCATGAAGGAAGCCATCTAAATGGATAAAGGCATTGAAAAAAACTATTGGCTTGTATACTTTTTTTCGAGGAACTTCGTCAACATAGAAAAAAAGTAGCATGCCCATCACTACCACATCAACACAAATGGCATGTTTCACCCTACAACAAGAAACAAAACAATGAGCCAATTGCCTATGTTATTTCTATGATAACAGGTGGTCTAAGGATCACAAATGTGGGGAAATGCATTGTATGATTATTGAAAATACTATAAAAAAGGACCTTGAAGACGAAGTCAAAGAGATAACAATGAAAGAGGAACTTCAAGGACAATTAATAAAAGAAACCATAACCAACATATCTCTAAATTCCAGAGCTATCATGTATCAACACTTCTCAAACACTTTAAATTCAAGGTTATACTAAGGAGAAAAAAATGGTTGTGTTGATTAACTCAATGAGTACTCTTAACTTCATTTTGTACCTTGTTTCCAACATTCAAGCCATGATGGTGAATAGGAATGCAATGTGATGTGAAGGTAAGTGTCACAACATTAATCTCTTTATTAGTGACTTATTTTGAATTCTCTGATGTTATCCATTCCCCTAGGAGGCACACAGATGGTATTGGGTGTGCAATGGCTCCAATGATTAGGAATTTTTCAATGAACTACAATAATTATTCCTCAATTTTACTTTGGAGGTTAATACCCATCTCCTGCAAGGGCTAAACAACCCCCTAAACCGAATTATTAGCTCCTATCAATTAGAAAAAATTGTCAAGAAGTGGGCACTAGGTTTAGTGGTTCAACTATATTCCCTAGAATTGCATGAGGAGCCTCAAGTGATTCCACAAAGGCTACTAGAAGTTCTTAATCAACATGAGAAGGTATTTAAGTAAATATCTTGGGGATTGCATCCAATCAAATAGATAAACATGCTCTTGAGTTAATTTGTGGAGAACCTCCTGCAATAAACAATGAGAATGCAAAAATATTGGAGCACAAAAGATATTTTATTGATCGCGGGCCACTTCGAGGGGGCAACCTCCTTTGAGCAAGCTCAATACAAAATAACTCTTCGGTGCTTTCAATATCCTCAACACATACTTATATACTAACTCTAATCTAAACAACTATTACTCCACATGAATGTGGGATAATGAAACCTATTAACTGGACGACTTAACAACTATTACTTACTCCCCATGAATGTGGGATAATACATCCTACTAATTGGATGGCTTACAAAGGATATGCGTCCGACAAAATATACCAACAAAATAAAGACGGGGGTTGACACTGGTTCTTAACATCCCCTCCCTATTAGAAAAAGCTTTGTCTTCAAAGCTTTAGATGTGGAAACAACTGTTGAATCTGAAGGAGGGGTTCCCATATAGCATCCTCTGGTTGCATGCTGGGCCATTGAATTGAAGACCTTCATGATGGACTGAGAAAGAAGCTGACAAGTGCACTTATTGAGGATGGCCTCCGACTTCGAAATGATGGATCCTTCAGTAACCCATTTTGGTAAAACAATTTGTGTGCTGATGTTGGCGTCGATCACTTGCTGAATGCAAGAAGGAGGAAGTGTCAGTTTATAAGCAACATACCCAATCTTTTGAAGAACTAGATATGGGCCATATATTTTTGGAGCGAGTGTTTGATGTCCTTTGTCTTTCACGGAGGATTGCTTGTAACATTGCAGACGAAGAAAAACCATATCACCAACTTGAAAAGTGCACTCAGAATGGTGTTGATCAGCCTGTTGTTTCGTGCTAGCTCTTGTCAGGTGAAGATTGTCCTGCAGGAGGTGAAGAATCTGATGTCGGTTTTGAAGAACCATGTCAATTTCCCGAATTGGTGAACTGCTAGGGGTGGATGGGAGGAGTACTAGAGGTGTGTGAACATAGACTGCTTCATATGGAGTTATTTTAGATGCAGTATGGTAGGAATTATTGTCCCACCATTCAGCGAGAGGGAACCATTGTTCCCACTGATGTTGTTCTTCAGAGATGAAACAACGAAGATAAGTTTCCCAATATTTGTTGACAACTGTATTTGGACCCTCTATTAGTGGGTGATAAACTGAACTCATATGCATTTTGGTGTCAAGGAGGTGAAAATGACTTGTGAAAGTTGTGTTGCGGTTTGAGACAATGGAATAAGGGATTCCATGAAGAAGGAATATATGGGCCATGAAAATTTGTGCGATTGAAGAGGTGATATATGGATGGAGTGTAGTTTCACCCTTGTGGTGCTGACAAGGAACACATTCGACAACCATATGTTGAATTTCGGGTTGCACCCCCTTCCAAAAGAAGTTATGGCGTGCCAACTCATATGTTTTGATGAACCCTGAGTGCGTTGCCGATGGAGAAGCATGGAGTTCATAAAAGCCCACATGTTTAAGGTCTGTGCTATGGGAAGCACCAGACAACCCTTGTATCTCAGAGAAAATCCATCCCAAGAGGAATACGGTACCACAAAAGGGTTACTGGCCAACTGTTGGATGACTTCAGATAATGAGGATTCATTGACATAGCCTTGCTGAAAAGAGTGTAACCAAGTTGGAAGAGGCATAGAAATAACTGAAAGAGAAAGATGGGAATCAAATGTGTGGAAAAGAGCATCCAACGCAAGATTGTCCTGAGCCTTCTTATAGTCCTAAACCCTGAGTTTGAGAATCCATTGCGGTTGTGTTGGGGGTGAGACCCATTGTTCCAGGAAATATTTCAAACTCTAGTGATCAGTCTTGATGCCAAAAGGATTCTATAAGAGGGATGGCCACCACTTCTGTACTGTGTGCAAAATAGTCATAATTTCCTCCTCATATGTAGAGGTGGATAAATTATTTCCAGAAGTGAATTTGTCAGTGAAGGCAATGGGATGTTCATCTTGAAAGAGGACAACCCCAAGTCCATTGTTGTAAGCATCACGCTCAAGAGTGAAGAGCTAGGAAAAATAAGGCATCTGAAAGGTGCATCAGAATGAAATATCCAAGGGAGTAGTTGAGACTGCTGAAGGTTGCATCTGAATGAAATGGAGCTGAGTGATGACACCATGTGAAATTTTCTTAAGAATCTTTTCCATGCGATGTGAACTGATGAGGCTGAGAGACCCTGGTTGTAATTCCCGCAATGTGTGTTTGGTACCATTGATTGAAAATTGCATCCAAAGTTCAACAAAATCCCATAAAATGGGTCCAAGTGTGCATAACCATTGAGCGCCCAAAACCACATCACATCCGCCTAAGGGCAAGGAAAACATGTCAAAGCACAAGTTATAATCCCCCATAGATATGCGCACATTACGACACTTCCCTTTGCAAGCTAAGGTGCCACCATTGGCAATCATGACTTCAAAGATGGAGCAAGGATGGATGAAACAATCAGCATGTTTGGTGATCCTCAGGTCAATGAAGTTGTGAGTGCTACCAGAATCAATGAGTACTGTAAGAGAGAGTTTTTTGAAGAACCCTCGGACCTGCATAGTTTGTGGGGTGGTGACTCTAGCTAAGGCATGGAGAGATATCTCTAGTTGGTCCTCTGGAGCAAGAAGTTGTTGAATGTCAACATCATCATCTATGGGATCCTGAGCATCATAAAAAATTTCAGGTGCTAGTGGAGAATCCACATCCAAGAGATAGAGCTTTTGCTCAACACATCTATGTCCCTGGGTGAATTTCTCATCACAATTATAACAAAGCCCTTTTTCTCGACGTTCTTGCATCTTTGCTTCAGACAAATGCTTGATAGGAGTGGTTCTAAGAGCTGGAAGATTTTGGGTTCTTTGAGGAACCATAGGTTTGAATGGAACAAGAGTGGATCTGGAGCGTTGTTGAGCTCGGATCTTGTCCTCTGCGAGCTTACCCAACCCGAGGGCTTCCATCATTATGCGGGGGTAGAACATTTTAACCTCAGAGCATATTGCATCCTTCAGACCACTGATAAAACAACTAAGGTAGAATGCATCAGGAAATCCCTCGGTGTGATTGGCGAGTGTCTCAAATTATGTTTGATACTCCTGTACAGTGCGAGTTTGGCGAAGTTTGGTGAGTGCTCCTGTGAAGTCATTCAAAATCACTAGGACCAAATCGCTGCAAGAGGAGTTGGGAAAATTATGTCCAGTTTGGCTTGAAATGAGCCTTGATGTACCAACGAAACCATTGAAGTGCTTCATGTTCCAAATGAAAGGATTGAAGGGAGACTTTATTGAAATCAAAAGTGTTATGTGGACTGAAATATTGTTCTTCCCTATAAATCCATCTAGTCGGATCATCACCATTGAAGCGAGGAAAATCCAGCTTCGGCCCATGGTAGTGGTTAAACACTGAGAACCCAGTGTTTGTAGAAGACTCAGGCTGGCGATGGTTGTCCATGGGTGAATGATGATGATTGAGGCTGAGAAATTTTTTATCGAGATCCTCAAGTTTGGACTTGATGGTGGCAAGTTCTTCTTCCATTTGTGTATTTGCTCCAACGTGGGTAACAACCATAAGCAGGTTTTTTTTTTTTTTTTAATAAGGTAATGGGTAGAAAAGCAAAAATGGAGAGGGTTTTAGAAAAGAAGATTTTTGATTTGGGAAAAATTTGGGAGTAATTGGGGTTTTATGGGGTTTTGGACACTTTTTTAGGGACAAGAAGCAGAAAATGTGAATTTCAGAGGTGGGATGAAGGAATTGAAAAATTTGTCAAAGAGGGACAAGGAAGCAGAATTGGAAAATGAACACCATGGAAAAATTTGAAGGCGATTGGGCGAGAATCACAGAAGTTATGACAAACTTTAAAAATTGATAAATATGGAATTTCGGCCTTGAGGAAGTGAAATTGGGAATAGGGTCCTCAATGAAGGAATATGCAGAATGGTATTACGAAAGTAAAAGTGAAATTTCAAGGGAAACAGAGCTAAATCAAGGAAGATATGGCTGAAAAATAGAATTATTATTATTATTATTATTTTATTTCTTTTTCTGAAGAACTAATCTATGGTCTGTGGCGGTGCTAGAAGCTGCGTTTTATCAACAGGAAATGGAGTAAATGATCTGTGACAATTCTGAAATTCTGCACGTTATCAACTGTAAATAGAGATGGACGCCAGGTATAATCGACTTCCTATTGGTTCAAAGGTAGTCACTCAGCCACCAAGGCTATCTCAGGCTTGAGTATTGGGGTAGTACCCCTCACTTCATGGTGCAGGTAAAACTGCTAACCACTTGGAAAAAAATGACAGCTCTTTGTTTTTCCTCATGGATGGGAATCTAGTCAATATGGTGGGGGTCGTTGCCCTTTTCGCTTGGCAGGTCCTCTCAATGGCTAGCTACTTCAGGGTTCCTGAGATACTCCTCACAATGAGTTTTAGGGCTATGCCCAAGTACTTCCCACAGTAAAGAAGATAGGGCGTATTCCCTGATCCGAATGAAAAATAATGCTGCAAGAAGAAAAACTACTGCAATAATCACAGTGCCAAAAAAAATGTGGCAGCAATTCCACCCAATGCTTAAAAACCCATAATTAGAGCTAGGGTTTTGAGACGAAAACTTTTAAAATGAGCATAACCCGATCTATATTGCTCAGAATCACTATTATAGCCTATTTCTGAAACTAGAACAATCACTCTGCTTCTACGCACGAAATCAAAATAGAAATCTAGGCACCTAGTCAAAAGATTTTCGCTTTGCAATTTCGGTGGCTGTCACCGAAATTCTGAAAAATTGTTGATTCTAAATCTGTGATATCTCCACTTTTTGGACTCCAAATGAGATGATGTTTTTTTTTGAAACTGCGTATTTCTGAAAGAGGAATTCATACATGCAACCTATTTCTTCTGATTCTATGCAAAAAGTTTCAGAAAGGGATCTGAAAGTCGCCTCCCAATTTTGCCCTCTTTTTTTTGAAAAGAAAAAACAATTTCCCACTTGTGCCAAGGAAAGTGCTCTGATACCAAATGTGGAGAACCTCCTACAATAAACAATGAGAATGCAAAAATATTGGAGCACAAAAGATATTTTATTGATCGTGGGCCACTTCGAGGGGGCAACCTCCTTTTAGCAAGCTCAATACAAAATAACTCTTTGGTGCTTTCAATGGCCTCAACACATACTTATATACTAAGTCTAATCTAAACAACTATTACTCCACATGAATGTGGGATAATGAAACCTATTAACTGGACGCCTTAACAACTATTAATTACTCCCCATGAATGTGGGATAATACATCATACTAATCAGACGTCTTACAAAGCATATGCGTCCGACAAAATATACCAACAAAATAAAGAGGGGGGTTGACACGGGTTCTTAACATAATTATAGATAGTCATCCAACCAATTTCAAAGCATATTGTTATCCATAAGCTAAGTATGAAAAAGAGATAATTGCTAACAATGTACTAGAGGATAAATCCTACATCCTAGAAAGAGTGCCTTGTATTCTCTAATTATCCTAGTTAGAAGACAAATGAATCTTGCAAGATGTGTTTGTTCTAGAACGGTCTCAACAAAATTACACTCAAAGATAGGTTTCTCATTCTAGTTGATGAATTATTATACGGATTACATAGTGTAATTTAGTTTACAAATCTTGATCTTTTCTTAATATATCATTAGATTTAGCTTAAACAAGAATATGTGCTATAATTTTTTGGAACTCATGAAGTTCACTATGAATTCTAGGTGATGCCATTTGGACTCACTAATGTTCCATCTACATTCAAAAACCTCATGAATTTTATTTTAAATCCTTTACTCATAAAATTTGTTTTAGTTTTTTTTTATGGCATTAATATTTATAGAAAAATGGGGGAATATCATTATAGACACGTGGATAAGATATTGTGGATACTTAAGCAAAACCAAATTTATGACAATATATCCAAGTGCTCTTTTGGGGTACAAGAAGCTGAGTACTTAGGCCATGCTCTATCGCATGAGGCAATCAAGGTAAATCGACAAAAAATAAAGTCAATCGTAACGTCCATATTTTGATATTTATATTGTATTGAATCAAATTGTGTAAATGATGTAAATATGCTAGTATGAATTCTTAGTGTGGATCTCAAGGATGAGGCCTAACTAGTGAATATCTTGTTGGTTTTGGAGCTTGATTATCTTCTTGATTTAGAGATCTTGTTGTTCAATGGTGTTTGTACCTCAATTTTATAAGATTTGCAAGTGGACTATACAAACCTCCCAGTGGGTGGTACGATGGGGATACCCCTAGTTGGGGGGTACGAGGGCCAACGGGCCCCCGACAAGGGTTTGGTAGAAACACCCTAAAAGAATTTTTTGGGTTTTTTTTCCAATGGTTTATGGGCCCATGGTATTGGGTATCTCGAGGTATTTTCCCATCGTAATCCCTCTTTAAAAGGAAGTCATTGTATTATGATTGGGTATTATAGTATTGTGAAAAATGATATATGTGATTGTGTGATAGGGAATGTGAGAGAGTGAAGAGGAAGTTGCAGCAGGTGTGATATGGGTTGTATCCCTTCATTTTTTTGGATGGTATAATAGAAAGTACTAACAATTTTTGTGTGGATGTAGCCCATATTGGATGAACCACATATATTGGTGTCTCTCTTGTATTGTTTTTATGTTTTTTATAGTTGCATCTTATTTTATGTTATTGCTATGTGATCATGTTTTTAACATATCTAAGCCTATATGTTTGATAATATGGTTTATATAAACCATGAGGTAGACTTTCCATGGCACTCTCAAGATATGAAAAAAATATTTTGAAAATTAATATGAAGGTCCAAGTTTGGTTGCAAAAAAGAATGAGAGGGGTTGTGAGTCCACTAAAAGGGAAAAGAAAACGGGATCCAAGAGGATAACAAATAATCCTAATCTTCCTTAGTTGTCCAATTCAACTACTTTATCATTACCAGGCCCATCACTAGTTGAAAAAAAATGTATCCCTTTGATCCATCTAAGGAAGTGAAATTCCTTCTAAAAATCAAATTATTGATTGACCCTCGCATGTTTTCCTTTAGTGATATGCAAAGGAATTGCAAAAAATGAAAAAAGATATATAAATAAGTGCATTAATTGCAATCTACATAGTATATTTTCCATTTTCCGAACACATAGACATGATTAGGACCTACACCAACCACCTTAACTATTCTCTTCAAGTATAAAAGAAGGCCTTAAAGGATACACTTGAGAAGGGGAACCTCATGATCACTATACACTCATGCTGGAGGAATTGTGCATCATATGTTTAGCGATTTTGTGTCCCCTTTCTGGTTAGAAACCTCATGATTATGATTTCTTGCCTTCCCAATATTGAGCTAGGATTCTAATTCTTTGAATTATCCTTCTCCTATGAATTGGAGAAGCAGTTGAAGACTACTTGTTTGTTAAGAGAAAAAGATAGAGGAACCCATGATTTGGTTAAGGAGGTATCATAGAAAAGGATCAGGTATATTATTTGTACTTGATGCTTTTATATCTTAAAACATAAAATATGTCCCCCCACGCTTCCCTCGGGGGAAATAATCAATGTACATGATTATTTATCAATATACCAAGCTAGAGGAACCCACGGTTTAGTTAAGGAGGTATCACAGTAAAGACTCGGGTATATTATTTGTAATTGGAAATTTTATATCTTAATACACAAAAGGCACATAGAAGGTCTTTCCTCGCCTCCCCTATAAACAATCAATGTTTGATCTACATGAATTCACTTGTGCTTTTGGCATGGGACTAATCTTATCCTGAAAGTTAGTTATTTAGGTAGTTATGAATTTAGCATTCTTGTTAATTGTTTCAATCATTAGTTAAATGGTTTAATAAATTTCTTTCCTATTTTCTTTTATGTAGATTTTGAGTGGGAGTAACTTGGAACAAAGAAAAAAAGTGAGCTTGGATAATTTTAATTAAATAAGAAGGATAACCATCTATCCCAAGGTACATTTCTATCATTCTTTCTTGCTAAATTCTATGTTTAACTATCTAAATATGAAATTAGAGTTTTCTTTTATATTTGACCTAATCCGTTGGTGACTTTACCCTAGTCATTCAGGATAAATTCACTCTAGAAAAACTAGCAACTAATTTTCTTCATGAATCTCATGGGTACTGTACCTTTCCTTAAAGGAAGGTGTGGGGGTTAACCAAGTGCCAAGAAATCAATTTTTTCTTTTAGATTTAGGTTAGTGATTAATTTCATTCATGAAATTCATGGGTACCGCAACTTTCCTTAAAGGAAGGTGTGGGGGTCAACCAAGTACTAAAAAATAAATTTTTGTGTATTTGGGATTTGGTTATTTCTTATATTTTCCAAATTGTTTTACTTGAACCTTCAAAATCACCATTTAGAAGTTTTTCATTATGATTTTAACCAAAAGTAACAATTGAATAAATTGCTTAAAATACATAGTTTATTTTGATTCATTTGGTATCTCTTAGGAAATTTGATTCTGTGGGAGTGTTTACATTTAAAGGAAAAGATCGGATTTCAGTCAATGGATTTCTCTCACGAAAATTATCATAACAATTTTCTAGCTTTGGTTATTCCCATTTTCTCAAGAAATCGCATTTCATTTAGTGTTTGAATGCTTGGTTCTTATGTTTTTTTGTGAGTTGTTTATTTTCATGAATCTCTTCCAAAGTTTAAAGCAATGTTTTCTATTTGCAATTCTTTTCTTTTTGCATCTTTTTTCTCACTTCCACATCCCTCTAAGTAACAAAAAGATTTAAAAGAAATGTAAGTAAAATGAACTTGGCTTGTTTTTTATTGATAGAAATCCTATAGTGGCATAGGTTCTAGGATTGGAGAGTAAAATTTATTTCTAAGGCCACATAAAAAAAACCTATAGTTGATTGGTTGACTGTAAACCCCATTAGTAGCAAGCAATACTTGTCAGAAAAGAATGCCTCACACATTCGTCAAGCACAAGTTCAAGTTGAGTAAGTGATTGAGATTATCCGCTCATTCCTATCTTAGTAGGTTAAGCATGTACGGTAACTTTAGGAGAAGTGGCAAGTCCTCAAGGTGACATCATTTCTATCTAAACGTTCGGATCTAGGGATCAGTGCTATGTTCCTTTCCCATATGTAGACTCCTGATCGACAATTTTTTTTGTAAGTTTTAAACCCTTGAAACGCTTAAATAGAAAAACCAACAAAACTTAAAGTCGCACCTCTATTCTTCTCATTGTGTTACTTAACCAGTCACAATACAATATTTAGGTATGCCACAACATCCAAAACCATAATACATTAACCTAAATTAGATATAGACCCCAATCCATTAGGGGAAATTTCAACTCAAAATGGGCCTTTTAACTTTTATTCAAATTCCATGTCATCATGTGTTAGCCAATGAAATTGCTTTAAATTTGAAATACCGTATAGTTCTTAAACACTTTTTTAATATAAATTTGGGGATAGGTATCATAAAAAAACTACTTTTTTTGTTTGTATTTTTGACATATCTCCCCGTGTTTTTACTCAAATTTCGATTGGGAGAGCTCATTGGATGAGGAATTAAATTCTGCATCCAACGAGTACCCACTCGGCATACTTTTAACGGACCCTGCTACCCCAAAAACAAGAAATACCTGAAAAACACTGAATGATGACATCATCATTCCATTTTTCAGGTATTTCTTGTTTTTGGGGTAGAAGGGTCTGTCAAAAGTATGCCGAGTGGGTACTCGTTGGATGTGGAATTTAATTCCGCATCCAACGAGCTCTCCCGATCGAAATTTGAGTAAAAACACAGGGAGATATGTCAAAAATACAAACAAAAAAGTAGTTTTTTTCTTTTCTTCCTCCAAAATTAATAAATATTATTTATTTAACTATTATTTTATTAGTTCATTTTAGGAAGCCCATTTTGAGTTGAAATTTCCTCTAATGCCTTAACCAAGATAAGTTACATATTTTTTGACAAAACCCAAAAATAGGCATCCCACACCCACTAGATGGGAGTGGATCGTAGGGTGACATACACCACACCCACATGTAAGGAATATAACACATACCCAACAATATCCCACTTGTTGTTTTCTTTACATAATGATGGTCCAGGTACCGATAGGGTCATTTGTTCAAGGCATTAATGCCCATATATTCTCTACACCAAGAGAAATTCTTGGTACTAATAGACTTCGTCAATAAATCAATAACAGTCTTCAAGGTTTCAACATTTTCCAGCAACACCTTCTTTCCATATCTCTCACAAAGTGGCATTTCACATCAATATGCATTATTTTAGCATGATAAGAAAGGTTCTTTCCCAAAAATATTGTACTTTGTCTATCACAATCTAACCTTATATATTTATGTACAAACCAAATACCAAAACATAATCTCTACAACCATACAACTTCTTACTTACATGGGTGGCTTCATGTATTCACCTTGATCTATAGTTGAGAGTGCAAATATAGCTTGGCTCTTGCTCATCCAACTGATAAATCCTCCAAATAGGTTAAACACATAACCAATTCTAGATCTTCTATGATCAAGATGTCCATCTTAGTTGACATCAACAAATCCATGTACACCAATTACTCAATCTAGTCCATTTCTTCTTTGGTAGCAGATTGCATAATTTGTGGTGCCACACAAATTAATGAAGGCCCTCTTTATAGTTGTCTTGTGATCCTTCTATGTTTTTGACATATATCTACTCAAAACTAACACTACATGAGAAATCTATGGTTTGGTACATACCATTGCATATATCAAACTAACAAAAACACTAGCATATGGTACTCATGCCATGTATTCTTCCTATTACCATGTCTTCGGACACTGATATACATATAAATTTACACTTACATGAATAGGGACCTCGACTGACTTAATATATTGCACTCTAAATATTTATAGTATCATCTCAACATATTTTCTCTAATTCAACCAGAGTTTTTTGTTTACATGATCTCTTTAAATCTCCATTCCCGATATGAAGTTTGCAACACTGAGATCCTTCATATCAAATTTGGATGATAATAGTTATTTCACCTCCCTTATGACATTCAATTTGCTTCCAATCAGCAACATGTTATCAACATAAAATACTTTATTAATGAAGTGATCACCGACTTGCTTGGAATGTACACACTGATCAACCATGCTTCTCACAAAACCCAATCCAAGGTTGTTTGTGTTAACATTTTAGTACCACATCTTTGGAGATTTCTTTATACCATAAAGGGACTTCTTTATCTTACATACCATCTCTTTCCTTCAATTTACCGTAAACCCTTCTAGTTGTTTCATGTAGATTTCTATCCCATGTAGGATTGTTGTCTTCACATCCATATGCTCTCCTTCAATATCAATATCAACAATTGTATAAACAAGGAATTTGAGATAGAAATTGATTTAGTAGTCGGAGAAAGGATTTCACCAAATTCAATTCCCTCTACCTGGGTATATCCCTTTGTTACTAAGTGGACCTTGTACATCTCCACTTTACCTTCTGCATTCAACTTCTTATTAAACAACCATTTTCTACCAATTTTTTTTCTTCTAGCTAGTAACTCAACAAGATCCCAAGCTTCATTTTGATCCAAGGAATCAGTTTCTTCAACCATGGCCTTTTTCTAGAGATATTTATCCTATGAATAAACAACTTCCTTCACATTTCTAGGATCATTATCAATAATAGATAAAGCAAAAAAGACTAAAAATCAGGAGATCAATACCTTTCTGGTTTCCTTCATTCTTGAGATGATCTCCTCACAACTAGGGTATGAGGTTCTTATTCTTCTAATTCAACTTTTTCTGTTGAGTCAAATTATTGATCCTCTAACTCAAACTCTATTTTATCTGGTTCTTTTTCCATTGGAGTGACTTCCTGTTTGAAAACATCTTTAACCTCTATAAAAACAACATTTCAATTGTAAATGGTCTTCTTATTTACATGGTTCCAAAGTTTAAAACCTTTCACACCATCTTTATAACCAACAAAGTTACATTTTAAAGCTTTATTATGCAACTTAGTATTTTTTCTCCTTAGGAACATGAACATAACCATCACACCAAAACACTCAAATGTTTAATAAAGGGTTTCTTGCTAGTCCATACCTCATGTGGAGATTTGTCAACCAATGTTGATGTGGGTGATCAATTTACCAAATAACATACAATATCCACTACCTCTTCCCAAACATTTTGTCCTATCTGAACACCACTGAGCATGTTCCTTGTCTTTTCCATCAACTTTGTTAGATTATTGAGAAATATGTATCAACATACAACAATACATTTACTAACATGTAAATCAATATCTTTCAACATCATACCCAAAGGGTCTATAGTTCCCATATAGGTTCATTTCACCTTGATTATCCCACTAATTATATCGTTATAAACATTATATAAATTTATGAAAATGTAATAGTATATAAGCTATTTAAATTCACAATAAGAATACTCGATACAAAATTCAATTTCATCCAATGATGGTGAAAATCCTAGTTGATGCAAGCATCGATATTCTCCCTCATCCATTGCCCAAAATAGAATTACACCACCATGTCGACTAGGAGCCTCACTAGAAACCTATCTCCATGAAACGTTTTGATTCCCAAAACCTTAGTTCCCATGACTCCAAGAATAGTGATCCACCAAGGATAATGATGATGCACCAAAACATATAGTAATTCTTCCAAACTTCTCATAACCCTTAATCCCTAAAACATCCTCAAAGAAAAAAAAAACACTTCTTCCAATATCATCTCTCCTATCTATAAAAAATTCTCCCCACTTCGTCATCCAAGAGTTTTGTCAGAATTAGTATACAATAATTAAAACAAATAGCATTTATCGTTACTCAAAATAACGAAAGTTTCAAATTAAATTAAAATAATACTAAACTTTGGGTGCAAAAGTATCCTTTATCGCACTACCTTTAAATGCACGCATGACAATATTATCCCCAAATATATGCATATCTATCTACCCATTTATTTATATTATCCTCACATATACACAATCAAAGAAGATATTTTCATTTACAATACTATATTATGTATATTTATCTATATATCTATATGTACATAATATCTCAAAAGATGATATTTAATATTATATTGTATGTTTATACTTATATATATCACTCAATAATCCAAACAAATTTATTTAAATCTAAAATATTTTAAATAAGTAAACAACTCTCTCTCTCTCTCTCTCTCTCTCTCTCTCTCTCTCTCTCTCTCTCTCTCGTGCGCACACACCCACACACACTTTCAATGCATAAATAATACTTCAATAATTCATCAACCACGTTACAATACTAATAACCACTATGCTAAGAAATCATACTTATGTACTTGCGAAATGGTGTATACATGGACAACGTAGACGTCTTAATCATGGATAATAATAATGAAAATTTATTTCCCCTAATGCATAATTCTTATATGTTTACAAGTCAACACCTTGAAGAATCATTAAACAATGCATCACTAATCACTTTTTAAAACCTTTCATCACTCGCTAATATTTATACAATAGCATTCAAACTTAACCAAATAAGTATAATCAAGTAGATCAAACTGATAATTATAAGGAATAATACCATAGAAATCCCATTGTGGTCTCCTCGATCTCATAAATACTTGAGTAAATAGTTATCACTACTTCCAGCAACTGACCTCTCCATCCCGTCCTCTACTTCAATATGTTTTGGTGTTGTCTATAGTGACCTAACAAAAAATAGAACTCATAAGTGGAAGTGTCAACTACATCAACCAAGATTCCCCAATAATAAAATTTTAGTCATCATCACACATCTTAGAGAGTGTGGCCAAACAAGTCCCTCCCATGACTCCATGTTTCAGAGGATAAATGGTGGGAAATACCTCCACTCCCCTTCATATCACTAGGATCAACACCCTTCATCAACCAAATTATTCTTAGCATCCCTTCATCAAACAATTGTTTTGGGCAAGTTGTGATTCCCATAAAAACTCACACTCACCCTAAAGTCATAACAATATTAGAATTCTCAATTAAAGCATACAAAAACTTCTATCGCTTCATTATCCTCTTGATGTCCTAGACATCTTTTGTCCCATGGCACTTTAGGAATATTACTATCTCATAGCCAATCAACATGTGGGTTATTTCACCACTAACATAAATCTCATGTGTAAACATATCTAACTCTTTTAGGTGATATCACTATAATGACATTTAAATAATGATGTAATTTCCTTTGCAATATATTATGTACTTGTTCTATATCCAAAATACAAACTAAATTGGCATCCATATATCAATATTACATGTTCAATTTGCATGTTCAAATGAAATAACATATTCATTATCGTTAATAAAATAAAACAATAAATTGTGTTTACTATCCACATGTCAAAGGTGTCCATATGTTCAGATAACACTGGCCTTAAAAAATCTTACTAGGTCCAACATATAAAAATAAAATAAAATGATAAGCTAGATCACATTAGAGTTTAATTTACAAAATGTCAAAAAATGGGATGTTACAGGGACTCCTCCACCTTTATTATATAGCTAGATGAATGGAAGAGTTACATCCCATACTACATGTGGGATATATGATTTCCCACCTCCTTAGATAAGAATGGTAATAGGAGAATATTACTCCAATGTGATGTATGTGGGATAAATCCTTTTATATAATATAGAGAGAATTATGCTTTCCCTTGCGATATAATACATCATAACATTTTACGACATCGCATTAGACATCATTACACTTACAAAATTAGCATTACACATTTCAACACTCCCCCTTAATGATGTATGTGATGACTATGATGACGATGGCGATGAGAAGGTGATGGCGATGAGATGATGATGGCGATGATGTGAATATATGATGATGATGATGACAAAAATTACAATGATGATGATGAGGTTTAGGATGGGGATGATGATGACTATGATAACAACGATGATGATGAATATAAAAATGATTATGATGATGAAGATGATAGTGAAAACAATGAGGATGATGATGATGATTATATTTAAGACTATGGTGATGAGGATGATGATGATAATGGCGTTGACACCAAAGATGATGATGATGGTGCTAATGATGGTGATGATCCTAATGATGATGAAGAAGATGATGACAATGGTGATCATGGTGATAATGACAATGACAATGACATTCATGATGAGGATGATGATACAAATAATGTTGGTAATGGTTATAATGATGTTGATGATGAGGATGATGATGTGGAAGATGAGGATTGGTGTGATGGTGAACATGATGATGATAATGACAATGATGGTTATTATGAATAAGACGATGATGGTGAAATGAGGATGATGATGGTGATGACAAGGATAATGATGACGATGATTATTGCAATGGTGATGATGATAATGACAATGAATGAAATGATGATGATGAATGCGATAACCAAGCCTAACTAAATACAAAAAGTAATTACTAAAAACAAGGGGAAAAAAGGAAGTGTCTATCGTTATAATGACAAAACATATATTTGAATAAATTCGAGGAAATAAGTTCACATAAAAGAAAAGCTCATAAGTTTGAATGGTTAATTGGGTGGCGGCTTGGCGGAGGAATGGAGGAAACCCTAGGGTCGAGAGGTGCTTCTAGTAAGATGTTGTGACTACTGCGCATAGGTCTAGTGTCAGATTGTTCCCTTTTTCCTTGTTTATTTTCCTTTGTTTTTGTCTCTCGGTGGGCATGGGCCTGAATTCCGTTATTATAGGTTGAGTTCTTCTCTCCCTTATTTGTGGGTTTGTGTGTTCTGTCATTTTCTCCAAGGGGGTTTGACTGCTTGTCTAGGGTCATGGAGAGATGCATGGTTTGATGATTGGAGTCAAGTTTTTTGTGTAGACAAACCCAGTACCAACCAGTATAAAAAGTGGGAATTATTTCACTATTTTGTTTTTTTCTTGAAGGATTCCATATTTCATATTTGTGTTGGTGGGAGGATTGTAAGTCCTTGTCACGATTTGGTCCAGTGGGTTTTTTTCGGTGACTCTTGGTGGTTTTCTAGTTGGTTTGACTATTCCCGGTCTATCAAATTGTGGAATTTTTATGGAGTGTGATGCACTTTTTTCTGTTGGTGTTCCCTATAACCCTAAAGAGATGGTATATTATACCAAACTTGTACTAGAGCCGTCATCTTTGGTAGTACATATATCATATACTTACTCGAGAGGGGAACCTTTGTTTTGCAGGGAGTTGATCAGTGGTCTTGTTGTGACTAAGAAGGTTCAGACAACGTTAAGTGGTAAGGTGAATTATCTTGTCCTAGCCTCTGAGAAGGGTTTTATCATTAACCCTACTTACTCTTCTCTTGATAAAGGGGTTATTTCTAGGGTTTCTGAGTTGTCGGGTTCTTAGAGAAACAAAAGATTCTCTTTTGAAAAAGTAAAGAGTGGCAGGGTTGTTTGTGTCTACTTACTCTTCTCTTGATAAAGGGGTTATTTCTAGGGTTTCTGAGTTGTCGGGTTCTTAGAGAAACAAAAGATTCTCTTTTGAAAAAGTAAAGAGTGGCAGGATTGTTTGTGTCCTAAGAACAATGTTACATCGGACATGGTTTCAATGTTATCTTAGAGGGAATTGGTTAGAAAATTTGAATTTTTGAAGCTGATTCGTCCGGCTATACTTTCCTGGGTTAGAGAATTTTGGAAACCTATGATTAAAACCATTATGTGGGTGATGTAGATAGTGAACGGTTGTATTATATTCCAATTTCTTTATGAATAAGATCATAAAGTTATCGAGGATAGGTTCTAGGTTATTAGCCAAGGATCCTTAGTGCTTAGTCAATGGCATGTGGGATGTGATCCATGATAAGAAAAATTGTCAAAGCGACACCTATGGATTATTCTTCTTGATTTTCCTATCCATTGTTGGAACCTAAAAGGATTCATGGGGATAACTAACTGAATCAAAAATTTTATTTTGATGTAGGATGGTCAGTTGTTAGGGTTTGAGAAGGTTTATCCTAGGGTTTTGGTGGAACTAGAGGTGGTTGAGGGTTTTCCAGCGGAACTTAAGGTTGTTTGGGAGCAGGGATATTTTATCCAGATTCTGTATTACTGGCGTATAACTTTCTGTGTCATCATTATCGTCAAACAAGAAATTCAAAATCTTTTTTTGGATTGAATCTATGAAAGGTAAAGAAAACACTAGTATATGTGAACATTTTTCCCACATCAAATCATCACTATAGAAACACTTTTGTCTCGTTATAGCGAAGAAAATTAAACCATACTTTCACGGAAAATTATCGTCGCTTTAGCCACACATTGAATAGTTTGTCGCTATAACAGCAATAAATAGATGACACATGTTGTGATTAGTAACTACTTAAAAACCCCTTATTCATCGTTGTAGCAACGATCATTTGTAGCTATAAAAACATATTCTTGTCTCTATAGCGATGTTATTGCATCCCTATATCAACGTTTGTTTGTCGCTATAGAGATGTTTGTTCGTCTCTATAGCGATGTACTAGCATTGTTGCACCACAATCCAGTCATGCACATAACAATGATTTTGTTATACAAGTGACGGAGGATCGTCGCTCTAGTGACATGAAATTATTGCCTAGAAAGAAACTATCGATGATTTTTCTATACAAGAAACGAATTATCGTCGCTAAAGAGACGAATTATTGTTTATAAGGAGACTCTTTTTATGTATTTAAAAAAAAATGTATTATTGCCAACTTTCAAAAATATCATAACAAGCTAGGACTCTCAAAATCCTCCAAACCCTAAGTATGGACCATCATCAATTAAAATACCTAACTAGCAATACAAAGGCCTAGTAAGGAATCTCACCAAGCTATCTAGCCATCCATCCAAGGGTATGAAGGTGAGACACACAAATCACAAGTCTCGTAGCTTTCACATTGGTCCTAAGTGGATGATTTATTGTGGTTTCTTGTACTTGTTTTTCTACTAAAAAACCATTGATAAACTCAGTGTTTTGTTTCTATATATTGGTGTTTCTTGCACTCAATATTCACATTTTCAAAAGAATTAATAATTATGGAATATTTCCATATTTAAAGTTGCTTTGATATTTCCTTACCATGGGTGTTCATTGGTGGTTCACCATTTGAAAACAACTAAGGAAATACATTACTTGTTTCTTGGTCTAATGCACACTTAATGCTAGTAATTTGGTTATTTCCTAGATCATTAATATTACTGAGGTAATTGTGTTGAGTTTTGGGTCAAGATTTGGGTTTTTATTGATTGAATTACACCTATTTGGAATTAAAATATTGTCAACCATTCATAACAATAGTCAAGGTTCAATATTTGGTATGTAGGAAAAGCATTGAAGGTATCTTGAGATATGTGTTTGTAATTTTCCATAACAGATAAATTCCAAATGTGTTCTTATATCTACTAGGAATGCATCATATATGATGAAAAACACTCTAATAAATTCTCAACATTCTAGGAATATAACATATTTTTTGAATAGAAAACTAACATGGTGAGATGTGGTTCTTCTACATCATAAAAATATGATATCAACACTCTAAAATATGTCAACATGGTGTTAGGAACCCATGTCAATCCTTCTCTTTACTATGTTAGTATATTGTTGTTGGACGCATATGCTTTGTAAGTCGTCCCATAGTAATTGTTGATCCATAGTTTGTGTTATTGTTGTGGGACGCATATGCATTGTAAGCCGCCTGTAGTATTTGTTGATCCATAGTTTATATTGGCCCATGGTTTTGACCCATAGTATTGGCGCCTATTTTTAGTATATAAGTGTGTGTTGAGGCCAAGGAAGGCACCGTGAAGTTATTTTGTATTGAGCTTGCTCAAAGGAGGTTGCCCCCTCGAAGTGCCATGCGATTAATATAAAAGTGATTTTGAGTTCTGCTGCTATATCGTGTATTTTGATTACTTGTTTGCTGCAGGGTCCTCACATCTAGTATCAGAGTGCTTTCTTGGGCTCGTTGGGTGAAATTTCTGCCCAATTTTTTTTTCGCTTCTGTTGCAGGTTCGGATCTAGGAATAATCCCTATCTA
>LPNX010961864.1:3418-18899 GCA_001517045.1 Pseudotsuga menziesii | reverse complement strand
CTCTTGTGATGTGCTTATGTTTTATTGCTGTGCTTGTTATTCTCTCAGTGAAAAGATCCTAAGATCATAATGCTAGCTTATATGATGAAAAACTAACACAAAGTTGATCACAAATGAAAGTAATTCTCATCCCTATTTGATCCCCTAGTTAGCAGTGATATGATTTTGCACTATATTTGAGGACAAACCTATGTGCCAAAAGACTGTTTCCAGAAATCTAAGTGCTTCTATCGACTAGATCAACAACAAGAATTATTTACTATTGAATCCTAGGAACGTTTCTACCATCAATCAACATTAAATAGGAAATTTCAAGTGACCTAATACTATGGTCAAGTATTGGACAATAGTAAAAAGAAAAATGATCTTAGTTTCATACTAAAAGTGATTAAAAACACTTGTAATCCACCACAAGGAAGGATAGAAAAAAATATAACCTCTGTCTTTGTTATATGAATATTTTGAATAGGAGACTCATCAATTGGGTGTACAAGGTAGAGGGCTGGAAAGAAAAATAGTATGGAAAATTTTTCATGTTATATGTATTACTACAATACAATAAAATTATGTCTGTTTTTGTGGAAAAGAAAAAACATACCTCAATCTCCTTCATGTATAGCCTGTCCCATAAACAATGAGCTATAATAACCATTAAAGTATTGGAAACATTAACAGTAAAAACAATATCAGTCTATATCATATCTAAGTTGTTAATGAATGACAACAATATATAATATTAGCAATATATATATCATATCTGAACCAATTATAAACTCAACATAAGATGTTACGACATACCTCCCTTATCCTCAGAAAAAATTCTTCTAAACAAACTTCAAACTCTTAGTGTTAGGTTATTTGCATGAGACTCAACTAGAACAAAATACCTATGAAAGGAGAGAACCTAGAAATAGGAAATACCCTAAACTAGATCATCCAACCCTCACAAATCAAAAAAATTATCAACACAACAATACGACCAACTCATAATAAAAAACGACAGCAAAGCACTCCAAAAAATTTATATAAGGTAGCATTATGGTGGATGGCACCAAAGGAGGGATCTTAAGTTTAATGCAAGGGTGGACAGCCCCCGTAAGGGGTCACGCTAGTCATAAATAAGCTGGACGCCAACATTTAAGGGTTTTATATCTCAACGCTACCATGCAAGGTTCAATCATGAGTCACTACAAGGCTAAACATTACATACAAGTAAACATGCAAGTCAACATAACATAAAAAGGCAACATGATATCATACTAGGATCATGCAGATTGAGTCAATGTCAGGGTAGGTTACCTGACCATCTCAACAGTATGTGGTCATATGTCTCATGTGTCTCATGCAAAGAGTGGAAGCTCATAATCATCATCATTGTATAAGGAAGTCCATGTGGTCACATCATCTTCATCAGGTTAACTCAACAAGGGGTGGCCATCCCCTTGACGATAACCATAGTCCTCGGAAGATGTCACACATATTAAAAAATAAGCTATGCAAAAAAGTGAACAATAATTTCGCATATAAATTGTAAAAAGCACAATATAGGTATATTAATTGTTTTAATTAGCACAGTACTATCAAACAGAGAGCTCCAATAATCATTAAAGCACTGAAAACAAAAACAATAATAACAGTAGCAATATATATCATATCTAATTTGTTAATGAAAGACAAAAATGCTTAAATAACAATAACATGAATATATTAGATCTAAACCCATTATAAACGATATGGGAATCTCATCGTCCTCATGTTAACTCAGGAAGGGGTTTCCAACCCCTTGAGGATAACCATAGTGCTCGAAAGATGTCACACATATTCAGAAATTCAAACTGAGCAATAACATTCACATTATAAACCTCAATTCTAAATTATGGCCATTCACCAACAAAATCAAGAAACTTGTAACAAAAATGTAAATATTTAATTTGTTTACTAAGTCAAATACAAATTTTAAATGAATACAACTACATTTTTTCTTGTTTTCTTTTTTTTCCATAAATTCCAATATGGAGACATCTAAATTGTTGTAATTTCCTATTGTTTTTGTTGTTCCCTATCTTTTTGTTGATGTGTAGGCATGTTTTCGCGTACCATGCTTTTGGTACTTCAAAAAGTAGGGCATGGATGTCGCTGGAGAGAGGCATCCCCTACAAAAACCATGTGTGTTATATGGATATAAATGTGTAATTATTATTGAGATATGTATCTCATTATTTCCAATATCATTACAATGATATTTACCTGTTTTCTGACTAGGTGAGACAACTGGAGTGTTCAATGGTTCTACCATTTATTCCTCTTCTAGTTGAGCATGAGAAAGTACACGCTCTGCCTTTCAGAGAACAAAATTTATTAGTACACGTCATCATTTATATATTTAAAATCATATTAAATACTTCTATTTTATAACATACATACATGAAAGTCTATGTTGCTCGCCACCACCACGAGGCTGCTCCCCACCTTCATGTGGTGCTTGTTTGGTACCTCTACCTTCATTGTTTTTTTTGCTCTCACCCTGAAAACAAAACAAAAAAATATATATATTTTCGATGTAATAATTCATGAATATATTACACAAGTAAATTATAATGATGGCATTATTGGTTTTATTTACCCCTGTGTGCATTAATGGGGAAATTGGGGTTTGCCCCAAGATTTTTCGACATTCCAGCACATGTTGAAAACCATACTTTAAGTCAAAACTCAAGTCTTCTTCAGTGGCTGCCTTTCTAAAATCATTTCCTTACAATGCATAACACCATGAAAATTGCTTTTGATAGATCAATTATTTGTTCACTACATTTAGAAAAAAATTTCATTCGATTCTTACAATTCATGCTCTTAGTTTTTTATATCCACCCTGGACCAGTTTGTGTTTCCCATGTTTTTCTACTCTTTCCTTTGTCACTTTATAGGTGTTGGGGAGCCTATGAAAGGTTTCAAATATGTTAGATATCATAACTTCAATATATTTAAAAGTTTAAAAAAATTGAACATTTTTCATTGAAAATATGATATGTGTCATAACTTCTTAAACCAAATGATTGGTTCTTTCCTTATTTTCTCAATTCCTTCTCCTTTGCATCATCCATGAGTTCTTTCCACTCTTTCTATGGAACAATTGGAGGACACTCATACCTAGGGTTAATTTGCAAATTGTCCCTATAATATTCCCTGACATATTTCAAGTTTAATCCAATTGCTGTAATGACACCTTTTTTGTTGAAGGTATCACCAAACAAGATGACCATGTTGTTCATCATATCATCTTTAAATTTTCCATTTTGGCATTACACCATGTATGAATAGTGGGCCCAAAAATCTCCAACACCTTCTCATGCAGGTTCTTATTAAAAATATTATTTCTGCAAAAACAGTATGATCATTAATTAAAAATGATTTGAGGTATGTGGCTTTGAATTACATGAAAAAAAAATTGAATTAATTAACTAATTATGCAATATTTGGTATCTTGATTGGAACACAATCATGGTACACCAAGAAGGTAACGAGCAATGATCCCCTGCTAACCACATGTACTACTCTAGGATAGCAACTTTCACATTCGATGATACTGTCCTCTCTAAGATCCTGTGAGGTAGTAGTGGGTGAAGGGGCCTGCTGATCTCCAACATTTGGTGAGGGTGGAGCATCTAAAGGGAAATATTGGTAAGGAGAATCAAATAGCCTTGTTGACGATGTGTTGAACCATCACTAGTACTAATACCGACCTATACAAACCGTACTCGATGCATGGGTGTTATCTCCAAAAATTCGTACAAAAGGAAAATTTTAATTTATTATATCATATCAAAAATAGAGAACTAAAATAACATAATTGAATATATTTCATAGTTCATAAAATATTTCAAAGGTACCACTTACCCCGCTTTGTTCTATTGTTTTCCTCAAGTCATCAATTCTTGCTTTGATTTCTTTAGTCCTATGTTTGATTACAATCTATCTAGGAAGTTCTTACAATCACAGTTTCCATTGGGCAAGTTTAATAAAATATATGTTCCTTGGTTACCACCTCATCATATTAATGTGGGGTGCTCTACAAACATCAATCAATAAAAGTAGTTAATTTATTTTTATCATTACAAAAATTCACATCAAAATACTAATATGCATATAAAAAGAAAAATAATTACTTTAATCATGTTTAGGTACTATTATGCTATCATTTACCCGATGCGACACCATTGGTGAATTCCCATGGTCATCCTACCAGAATACAAGAAGCAAGACATATTCCATATTGAAAAGTAGAAATTGAACCATGTCTAATAAATGTTATTAATGAAGAAAAACTTTAGTGTTAATATGACATTCAAGTTTACCTAACCAGAAGCTGCATGTGTGTTGTAAGTACCCCCCTACAACAATACAATAAGCATGTTATCATCTTCAAATATTGAGATCATAAGAATAAAAAAGGTCAAATGTTAACACCTGTAATATAATCATGAATTATGGTTACTATTACATTGATTCTATTAGGTACTATTATGCTAACATTTACCTTATGCAACACCATTGGTGACTTCCCACGGTCAGACTGCCACATCACAAGAAGCAAGACATATTCATATTGAAAAGTAAAAATTGGCCCATGTCTAATAAATGTGATTAATGAAGAAAAACTTTAGTGTTAATATGATAGTCATGTTTACCTAACCAAAAGTTGGAAGTGTGTTCTAAGTACCCCNAATTGGCCCATGTCTAATAAATGTGATTAATGAAGAAAAACTTTAGTGTTAATATGATAGTCATGTTTACCTAACCAAAAGTTGGAAGTGTGTTCTAAGTCCCCCCCTGCCACAATATAATAAGCATGATACCATCTTTAAATATTGAGCTCATAAGCAAACAAAATGTCAAATGTTAACAGTTGTAATATAATCATGAATTTTGGTTCCTATTACATTGATGTTTACCTCATCATATCTACTTGCTGGTGGAATCTAGACACGATCACCTTGCCACAATACAAGAATCAAGAAATATCAATAATTAAAAGTAAATATAATTAAAATTGTTGCAAGAGAAAAATAATAAGTCATCGATCAAAGGTTGAGTTAAATGTTGTATGAGATAATTAACCCCATAATAGCAAGCCCCACATATATTCGATTCAAATTGTAATCGATTAACACCTATTCACCTGCAACTAATGATTTTGTTGCACATACAAATACATGATTTCCTTCATGCCCCTCAAATATCCAATTGGGTATCTTATGTGTTGTCCCTAGTCATGTACTATTTATAAACCCTACGATATTTTCATAAGTTTTTGGCCTTCCATAAATATACATAGTATCTCCATTGTTCAGATTGTTGTCCAATAGTTGTATATAATTTGTTGCAACTATGTATCTTTGCATACTTCATGTATATCAGACCAACAAAAACTAGTCATTGTATTTGTAACCTGGTTTGACATACTCCATGAATTCAGTTTCAGTGCCATATTTGACCATTATTCCATCGATGGAAAATATCCCCAATCCATGTAAAGAGGATGGAGCAATGTGATAAATCCTCCCATTGAGGAAAAAATATGTCTCCACTTTGGGTAGCTCCTTGGGTATCCATCATTTGACAAGATGTCTATACCTCAAGGGAAACGCAATGTCACATATGCTCTCATTATCATAATAAAATCACCCTCCTTCAGAAAGAAGAAATTCCATGTGTCTACGAAATTTTCTCCTTACCTTTTCACCTCTAGTTGATCTTGACCTGTTAGATCTTGTAATAGACATCTCATTTTCAACCTCTTCTAGTCTATATTCCTCACTCGAGGAAGATAGATGCGACAAGTACTTATTTTGTGGTACCTACAAATATTTAGAATTGGTTCTATTATTATTTGGAAGTACAAGAACTATTTTCTAATTGTCATATAAATGTACAAATATGTATTTTGTGGATATTGTGAATATGGATGAGACTTTGTATATACAAGCTTTTGCTTATTGAAAAATTGAAAAATGGATGCACACTATTTTAAAGGAATGTGACCAATGGTGTTATACTTGGGAGATTTATTTCTTTCCTTGGGATAGAACTGGATTTGGAGGGAACCCCATGTGGTATTTTTATGATTAGATACTTTATTGCACACATTAAATTTGGTATTTTATCTCCAAGTTTTAAAAAATTTCTCCACTCTTCTATTTCACTCTCCCATAAAAATAGAGGATGAAGCAAGGGGGATGCACCATATGTCCTTTGTTATAAGCCATGATTTTTGAAGTCTTTGTACAATTTGATTCCAAATTTGTTCCTGCTCTCTATGTAATCCTATGGTAGTTTCCCTTTTCCATCTTTGTTTCCAAATGGATGATAGACCTCGGTCTATTTCATTTTCTAGACAACAAATGTCTTCTGAGTTAAGGGTATAAATAAAATGATTAAGTAATTGGCCTTCATTGACACATCCAACCTAGGGGTATCCCTCCAATATATTGTTCCCATGTCTAATTTTATTTATGCTTGGCCCTTCAAGTGCTATGTGTTGTGATTTTTTGAAGATCATATCATAAAACCCAACATGCATTTATACTCATCTCCTCTTTAACATCCTAAACACCACTGATACTCATCATGGTTATTTGAAATAATATATCTCACTTGGGTATAATTTTTATCTTTTCAACTTTACTCCACTAGTCACTACGTTAAATCTTGTCCTTGATATGATTTACCAAATGCCATGTATAGTAAAAATATTATAACTGATGAGACAAATCAATAACAATGTACAGGGAAATAATAGAGTTAGTAATCAGTAACAAAGAACAGTAACAATGCTAATCTAGAATTAATTTTTATCATCCTTATAATCAGATATTTTTCAGTTCTGATCTTGTCAGTAAAGGGACAAGTCACCTAGGTGAACAAATGGCATACCTTGAGAGAGAGAGATTATGAGATTTATAGTAGTAAGGGTATAGACATCAGATTCTTAGTCAACATGAAGAGAAACTTCAATCATTTATCTTACACTTCTTAAGAAGGAAAAGGAACCTTCACAACCCAACCCTAGGTGACTTAACTCAACATAAATGTTACTAACAATTCACAATGTACCAATTGTTAAATGGTATTACAAAAACAACCATAAAATAAAAGTTGACTTAGGACAAGTTATCAATGGTTAAATGGTCTAAAAAAATAAAACCATAAAATAAAATTCATCATACTAAAGGTACACACAATAAGAGTGCTAGGACCAAGTAGAATATAAAGGACCATAAGTCAGCCAAAGGTGGTCACAATAAGAATCTAAGGAAACCCTCATACCCATAAGACCAAGGTGTACCATAAATGTGGATCACAAACCCCTTTTACACATACGACCAACAAGACCAAGTAATTTAATCTTTTCTCTCTCTCAAGGTACATTTTTTCATATATTTTTATCATCATTGTATAAGGAGAAGATCCAAACTAGATGATTTGATCCAAATGCATAATACTACAACAATAACAATTGAGTAAAATTTATAACATTGTGCTAGATGCGAAGCAGTAAGATAATTTAAACATAATTTTCATCTCTTTCAACTTTATCAATCTTCCATGATCCTTGTGCTAAAGTTGGTCCTTGAGATGCACAGTAACAATAGTACAAAATAAAATTCAAGGCCAATAAAATAATCAGAACTTAGTATAAAAAGATGCTAGTTTAGACCTTTATGATACTTAAACTCATTTAGGATCATACCTTGTCTTTCAAGAAACAAGTCACCAAGGAATGGGATCATACCTTGAGAGAGATAGTGTTTAAGGTAAGCACAGATCTTAGAAGTCTATACCAAAATAGTCTAGGAAGAGGGTTGCAAACAACAAGTGAAGGATAACTTAATTGAAGGTGTTGCATTTTATTGTTGGTTTAAATTTCTATATGTTTAGTTTCAATTTGAGAGTTTAATTATGCAACTTGTTCATAATTGTTGTTTCCAAGATAGTTTTCTCCAGCAATTAAAACTGGAACAACTCATGAACATGCAAAAACGATACACTCATCCCTCTGCATGGATTCATGTGGAATAATTATCAAGTTCTATTTTTCCTCTGTGAATGATGAAAATTTCTCTAATGCATACCCATTAACAAACAAAGAGATGGGATGATATCAAAACGTTTTGTAAAAACACTCAGATTCCCTCATAATAATTCCCAGTTCCAAGGAAAAATATAGCTATGGGTAAGATTATTACAGATTGGATTGATGCCATAGTTACAATGGATAAAAATAATGATCGACCTTCTTACAATAATGAGGGTGATTATTATTATTAGAGCGATATTGGAGGCGTGTGGTGTAGAATTGATGCACATGGTGAAGAGTGAGCTATAATTATTGTACATTTTGTATTATGTTTCTTAGTATTTTTATTTTGGAAAATACAAATATTTGGATTTTGTGAAATGAAAAGGAATATCAAATTAAAAATAGAGTAGATAAGTAGTGGGAAGAAATGATATAGAAAACATAGAGTGAGAAGGAATGAGGTACATACTAGAAACCCGCAAGAGGAATATAATTTTTTTTGCATATAAATGTAGACTGCATCGAGCACCAAAAACAGAGCAAACTATGTATGACAAATCAACCAAATAGTCTATGAAAAGGAGTTGAATTGGAGAGGGAAATGGATGAACACGATGCTATTAAAGGTCACAATAAGAAGATAAGGAAACCCTCATAACCATAATACCAAAGCGTACCAAAAATGTGGATAACCAACCCCTTTCACCCATAGGACCAGTAAGACCAAGGATTTTAATATTTTATTTCTCTAAAGGTACATTGTTTCATATATATTTATCATCACTGTATAAGGAGAATATTTAAACTAGATGATGTGATCCAAATTCATAAAAGTACAACAATAACAACTAAGTAAATTTATAACATTGTGCTATATGGGAAGTCGTAAGATATTTTAAACATATTTTTTTATCTCTTTCAACTTTATCACTCTTCCATGATCCTTATGCTAAAGTTAGTCCTTGATATGCACAGTAACAATAGTATAGAAGAAACATCAAGACCAGTAAAAAAATACGAACTCAGTATCAAAAAATATTGGTTTAGACCTTCTTGATACATGTAAACATTTAGGATAAAGCCTTTTCTTTCAATAAACAAGTCACTGAGGAATGAGATCATACCTTGAGAGAGAGAGAGAGAGACTTGAAGGTAAGCACATAACTCAGAAGGCTATAACCAAAAAGTCCAGGAAGAGGGTTGCATACAACAAGTGAAGGATGACTTAATTCAAGGTGTTGCATTTTATTGTTGGTTTGAGTTGCTATATGTTTAGTTTTAATTTGAGAGTTTAAATGTATAAGTTGTTCATAATTGTTGTTTCCAAGAGAGTTTTCTCCAGCAATTAAAACTGGAACAACTCATTAACATGGAAAAAATATACACTCATCCCTATGCATGGATTCATGTGGAACAATTCTTAATTTCTATTTTTCCTCTGTGAATTATGAAAATATCTCTAAGGCATACCCAGTAACAAACTAAGAGATGGGGTTATATCAGAACTTTTTGTAAAAAAACTCAGATTCCCTCATAATAATTCCACTTCCAAGGATAAATATAGCTATGGGTAAGCTTATTACATATTGTATTGATGTCATAGTTACAATAGATAAAAATAACACTCAAACTTCTTACAGTAATGAGGGTGATTATTATTATTAGAGGGAGCTTGGAGGTGTGTGGTATAGAATTGATGCACATGGTGAAGAGTAACCTATGTTTATTGTACATTTTGTATTATGTTTTATAGTATTTACATTTTGGAAAATACAAACATTTGACTTTTGTGAAATGAGAAGGAATTTAAAATTAAAAACAGAGTAGATAAGCAGTGGGAAGAAATGATATAACAAACACTGAGTGGGAATGAGGTACATACTAGCAACCCACAAGAGGATTAGCTTTGTTGTTTTCATACAAATGTAGACTGCATCGGGCGCCAAATATAGAGAATACTATGCATGACAAATCAACCAAATAGTCAATGAAAAGGAGTTGAATTGGAGAGGGAAATGGATGAAGGATATGCTATTAGAGGTCACAATAAGAAGATAAGGAAACCCTCATATACATAAGAACAAGGTGTACCAAAAATGTGGATAACCAACCCATTTCACCCATAGGACTAACAAGACCAAGAACTTTAATATTTTATCTCTCTCAAGGAACATTGTTTCATATATTTTTATCATCACCGTATAAGGAGAAGATCCAAACTATATGATGTGATCCAAATTACTAATAGTACAACAATAACAACTAAGTAAAATTTACAACATTGTGCTAGATGCAAAGCAGTAAGATAATTTAAACATAATTTTCATCTCTTTCAAATTTAGCACTATTCCATGATCCTTGTTCTAAATTTGGTCCTTGAGATGCACAATAACAATAGTACAAAAGAAAATCCAAGAATAGTAAAATAATCATAACTCAGTATCAAAAGATACTGGTTTAGACCTTCCTGATACTCGGACACACTTAATTATTTTAGGATCAAGCCTTGTCTTTCAAGAAAAAAGTCACCAAGGAATGAGATCATACCTTGAGAGAGAGGGGGTTTAGCTAATCACATATCTCAAAAGGCTATAACAAAATGGTCCAGGAAGAGGGTTTCAACTAGACACCTATGAAATAACACTTAGACACCAAAAAATATTCTCTTTCGAGGATGTTAATGACCAGTTCCTTATTGGAGTCAAATTAGAGAGTGTACTATGTGCATATGTGAAATATATAAGTGCAATTAACAATGCATTTTTTCAGTTGTTCAATGATAAGGAAATGACCAAGTATCATAACAACTAACACAATTCTATACAAACATGGAGGATCATCAATCTAACAAGCCAATGTCATGAAACAAATATAATATATGTCCTTTACAATTATCATGCAATTAGTAGTTCCATACTTTAGTTGCAAGCATCATTAACCATTTGGAATGAAGTATGAACAACACTATAATCAAATTAGTAGCAGTAATGTATTAACATTCATGATGGCATTCAAATATTGATTACATGTGCATTTAGTTGAACCAGTTTCAGATTTTCAATAGCTAAAAAGGTTGAAGTATATGTATTTACTTGCAGACTGTGCGTATGTAAGTGAATATGCAAAACAATCCGTATGTATTAGTCCTCCATTTAGTTCCAAACAATATGTTACCTTCTAACAAATGTATTTTTTTGTGTGAATGGATCAAAGGTATGGCCCACAGAGACAAGAGTTGGGTTTTAAGTAAAGAGGGTTGCCACTATAAGAGAATTCATAAGGTATGGTTAAAGGCCACACACTGTAATAAATGGGTTTTCACTAAATCGAGAGAAGGGAAAAGGACTGTCACCAATAGGAGCAAGGATGTAATAGCCTTAGGGAAGAGTCTCAAGGATGTAGTGTTGAAGGAAGGAGGGAGAGGCTACTAGCATCCTATAAGGTGACTAAGGGGGTACAAATAGGTTTCTGCAATAGCTCGAGGTTGTTGCTATACCTACAATAGACCCAAGTTACCAGACAACCCAGGGGTTTCCTCAAAGGAAAATTCGAGGGTGAAACTAGGAAGAAGAATAGGTCTAGGGAAAGCTGGAAAGGAAAATCGAGGGCTAATTAGGGTAGAGCTAGGGTTATTTCCCTAGGCTTCAAACCTTCTTCTTTCCTTTAGAATATAGTTGTTAGTGTTAGTTAGGTTTCTTTTGTTTGTTAGCTTAGGGTTAAATTAGGTTGCTTTTAATTGTGTAAGTTGTTCATAATTGTTGTTTCCAACATAGTTTTCTCCAACAATTAAAACTGGAACAACCCATTAAAATGGAAAACAGATACACTCATACCTCTACATGGATTCATGTGGACAATTCTGAATTTTATTTTTCCTATGTATCAACGATCATGTAATAAATTATTCAAGTTAAAGAGAAAGTTTAAATTTGGAGAATTGATGTACATCATGATAGGTAAGGTTGCTGATATGACATAATTTACTATCCCTTAATAGCTAATATAGGTAAAACTCGACAAGGAGTAATAAAAACTAGAAAAATAAAATATCAATAAAACCTTGACTGCAATTTATGGAGGGAATATAGGAGCAATTTGCATACACGCAGAGTCATTATATCTTATGCTAGAAATTGAGTTAATGGATTAAATGAAAGAAGTTGGCATTTTATTAGGCACTGATAATTAACATACAATCACACCAACTGAACTTACCGAAGACATCTCTGCAGGCCTTTTCTACCTCCTCTGCGCTCGGGGCTTATGCATATGTGTGTGTATCCATTGTCTTCTCTATGCACAAGGTTCTCCTTTGTCTCATGTGGGCACCATACACTGTCTCCTCTCTATAGCCAAGGAATTGTGGGAAAGCATGGGGGTTGATTCATGTTCTTTTGTTGATTATAGACACGAGGGTTATTTGTGGTTTTGTTTTTCATTTTTTTGTTTTATGTTTTATGTTTTGTTTTTTATTTGTATTATTTTTTTATTTTTTATTTTTTAATTTTTCCTATTTTGTATTATGTTTTGATTTTTAATTGTTTTGTGTTTTATGTTCTTTTATATATCCTCTACTGTTTCAATAAATATTAGGCAAATGGTATGGAAGCCTGATAATATGTTGAATCTTGCTCTCGATGATAATGTAGATGATGACAATGATGGAAATTATCATACCGATGTCGATGTCCATGACGATGATGATGGCATTGATGGAAAAGATGATGATGATGCCGATGATGATGATGATGACGATGATGGAAAATATGATGATGATGACGTTTACAATGATGATGGTGGTGGTGGTGGTGATGGTGATGATGATGGCAATGATGATGATGGTGGTGGTGGTGATGGTGATGTTGATGGCGATGATGATGATGACGATGCTAATGATGAGGAGGAGGAGGACGAAGATGATGATGATTTTGATGATACCATTCATGACGATGATGATGATTATATACCATTGATGATCATAAAGACGAAGATGATGATGATTGTGATTATTCTAATGAGGGTGAACATCATTATGATGATGAGGATGAAGATGATGATGATTGTGATTATTCTAATGAGGGTGAAAATCATTATGATGGTGAGGATGAACATGATGATGACGATGGTGGTGGTGGTGGTGGTGATACATTAATGACAATGATGATTAGAACATTGATGATGATGAGGTTGATTATGATGTCAGTGATGATGACAATGATGATGGTGATGATGATAGTGATTCTGAAGATGATGATGGTGATGATGATGGCGATGATGATGATGATGATGATGCTAGCCATGATGATGGTGATCATAGCCATGATGATGAGGAGGATGAAGATGATGATGATTATGATGATACCATTGATGATCATAAAGATGAAGATGATGCTGATTGCTATTATTCCAATGAGGATGAACATGATGAGGAGGAGGAGGATGAACATCATGACGACGACGACGACGATGATGATGATGATAAGATTGATGATGATGATGATGATTATAACATTGATTTTGATGAGGCTGAGGAAGAGGATGAGGTTTATTATGATGTCGATGATGAGGATGATGGCGATGATGCTAGTTATGATGACGATGATGATGGCGATGATGATGGTGACGATGATTATGATGATGATGCTAGCCATGATGATGATGATTATGATGATACCATTGATGATGATGATGATTATAATACCATTGATGATCATAAATATGAATATGATGATGATTGCGATTATTCTATTGAGGATGTACATGATGATGGTGATGAGGATGAACATCATGATGATGATGACGATGATGATGATGATATTGATGATGATGATGACGATGATGATGATGATAACATTGATGTCGATGATGTTGATGAGGATGATGGTGATGATGCTAGCCATGATGACGATAAGGATGAATATGATGATGATTATGATGATATCATTGATGATGATGATTATTATGATACTATTGATTATCATAAAGATGAAGATGATGATGATTGTGATTATTATTGTTAGAATATAATCCGTTAGGGATTATTGTAAATAAATAAAGAAAACTGAATAGTTAGGAAGCCGAAAAGGCTGGGCGGAAGGTGAAACACAACCGTCCTATGAAATGTATAAATAAATGCTTTTGGCTATGTAATGTACGAATCAGGAGTTATAATACCTATCAGTGGTATTAGAGCAAGTTCCTGCCATAACTCCTGTTGTTAAATTTCAGTCCTGGCAGCCTGTATGCTTGCCAGTCCATTGCCAGACCTCCCTTCTGCCCTTTGTCAATTAGTTTCAGACTGCCTGTCCATTGTTAGTCTATGTGCGTTTCTCCTTCAGCCCGCGTGCCTTCAATACATGCGTTATTCTGCAACAGTTTATTTTTAGGAAACCCTAATTGTGTGTGGGCCGCCTCTTCTATCCTCTGTGATCTGTAGTGGTTGAATGCTATCTCCTCACTATGTGAATAGATTCCAATTTGCTTTCCTCAGTTTGGCAGTGGTGGTTCACTGGAGCAACATGGTTTTGTGAGGAATAGGTTTTGGAGCATTGACACCGACCCTCCACCCTTTCCCACAAATACATCAAACAAAGCCGTAGTTGATCTAATTCTTAAGCCCTATGATGAAGATAGTAAGATTTGGCCCCACAGTTTTGAGTTTCGGCTTCGTGTGGTTTTGGCCCCCGGTGGAGATCTTACTTTGATTTCCCGAATTAGAAATATTGACAGCAAGCCATTTACTTTCACATTTGCTTATCATACATACTTTTCTGTGTTTGATATCAGTGAAGTATGAGTAGAAGTATTGGAAACATTAGACTACCTGGATAACTTACAAAATAAAGAACGTTTTACTGAGCAAGGCGATGCAATCACCTTTGAGTCTGAGTTGTCTGGAATCCTTGGGAGAAGATAGCTAAAGCCATGGCCGACTATGCAGATGATGAATACAAGCATATGCTGTGTATTGAGGCTGCAACCTCCATTAACACATATTTCATTAAATTTGGAAATATTCTATTACAAGGACTTCATACACATTGAGTTTTTTTGTAAATCTCTAAATACATATTCTATTAAATCTAGAAAAATCAACTCAAAGAACTATTCCATTAAATTTGGAAGAATTAATCCAATGAGCTATTTTCTCAATTAATATTTTTTACTTATTTCAAGTAAAACTTTAGTATTCAACCATTCAAAAGAAAATATTACATCTCAATTAGAACAAGATGGGTTAGTTCTAGAATTTAAAACTTCCGCTAGATTGAGTTTTTTCAAAATGAGGAAAGTCATAGCCTTTGAATCCTTACATAATTTCTATTAATATTATTTATAGTTTGTATTCAATGTTAAGTTGATTAAATTATTTTATGGCATAATACCAACATTGTATTTGTTATT
>LPNX010961857.1:8927-31971 GCA_001517045.1 Pseudotsuga menziesii | reverse complement strand
AGAGCCGCCCCTCAATGGTGGCGCAATTCTCAGAATCGCGCCACCATTGAGGGGCGGCTCTTTGGTGGCTAAGGGAGCGGAGCTCGGCTCCCGCCTCCCTCGTCCCTCCGCCCATATGGTCAATACAAATGTTCTGGTGCATTACAAATTAAGAATTAGAGTTTCTTGGTTAAACGATATTGCCCTATCTAGTAGGTTTCTTCGTTAAATGATATTGTGATGTTTTGTGCTTTTTGTTTCAATGTTTTTGTTTTGTGTGATGCTTTGTGCTTTTGTTTAAAAAATAATAATATATCTCAATTTTAAATTATTAAAAACTCTTTACATAAAACTTCACCGAACGGCTTGAAAAAAATGGAACCTATCATTCAATCGTCAGCCATCGTGCTCCACTAAACCATCTTAAAAAATGTTATCTATGTTGTAATTGTCGGCACTACTTTCATTATGGCCCTTTTCTTGTTTTTTAAAATCTTCTCCATCTATCTATTCGTCTGTTATAGCAGCTAAAACGGACAACTAATCTGTTTTCTTTAACCTAAATTTGAATTAACAGTATGGGCGGAGGGAGGAGGGAGGTGGGAATGGAGCTCCGCTCCCTTGGCCACCAAAGAGCTGCCCCTCAATGGTGGCACGATTATTTTTTAGTGGAGCTTTTAATATTCAAGCTTGCTATATAAAAAAAAATGTATAAATCAAGTGATAATTTGATTTAGCAAAGTTATTTTCATAAAACCTATTTATATTTGTTTGTTTTTCAATTCAAATCAAATGAGTGTTTCTCTATGTTTTAGATTGGTTTAATTATTTAATGAATGTTGTCATTCTAATTAAATCAAAAGACCTCCAATAAGGGTTTCTTAATGTTTTAGATTGGTTTAATTATTTAATGAATGTAGTCGTTTTAATTAAATCAATAGTCCTCCAAGGATATGGAAGGTATGCAATGAATATAAAGAAATCCTACCATATCCTTCATAGTTTCAAATTTAGAAAAGAAGGACATTAGAAAAAAGATTTTCATTTTATTTTTTTCTTTACTCTTAGTTTTTTGTTATAGTTGCTTGAAGACTTTATTATTGTAGATCCATGAACATTCTACATGTTTTAAAATGAAATATTCTTTAGTGTTAAATTCTTTAGACATTAAAGTCATTTCTTAAATAATATTGTTCATTAAATGCCTTTATGAGTAACCAATAGCATTAAAATAACATAAAAAAAACAAAATGCAACCATGAACATCAATAACATAGAAAGAATAATGTATAAACCAAGTTAATTTTATTTTATTATTTCATTTTTTTCTAAATATTTAGGAAAAAATTACAAATAATATAATAAAAATAATAAAATTATAAGATTAACAACAACATAATTTCAATAATTTTAAACTTGTTAAAAAATGAACAACAGTTTTAAATTTGTTAAAAAAATGAAACAATAATTTTTAATTTATTAAATAAATCAAACACATAAAAAGGATTTGAATACACTTCATATTAATCTCTAATTTCATGGGCTAACATTGGAGTTTTAACCGATCCCAAGGCAAAAGGTTTAGCGTTGGTGGATCCCAAGGCAAAATCTTAAAACGATTCTCATTAAATTGTATAACCCGAATAAGGCCACTTCAAAACTAGCTTCCAAAGAATATTAGACTATCATATTATTACGAATTATTATACAAATACGTGTAGAGGTCTGGTAGAATCAATGTGATTTGAATAAAAGCGTGTCTATGGTTGTAGTTGAGATCGAAATCGAGAATCGGAGCTTGTTTTGATTTTGAAGATCCGGAGCTCCAAGAATAGGGATCGAGGGCTTCGGCTCTTGATCTGAGAGGTTGTTTTCCAAGAACCTCAATCGACCACCGACTACATATGCAGGCTCTGAGAAAGCTCGATTAGACGCGAGCCGCATTCCTGGCTATCACACTGAAGGGCCTCTTCTCATCTCAGGTTCTTTTCAGGAGCTGGTTTTGATTTTGAAGATCTGGAGCTCCATAAATCGGGGGCGAGGGCTTCGGCTCTCTCTTGAGAGGTTGATTCCTGGTGCGGTCGTGGATAAAAGAATGATGGAATAGCAAAGAGCTGCGTGGATTGAGGGTGATCTTGAGTGGTCGTGGAGATGATTTCATATTTTGAGCTCGTTTTGATTTTGAAGATCCGGAGCTCCAAGAATAGGGATCGAGGGCTTCGGCTCTTGATCTTGAGAGGTTGTTTTCCAAGAACATCAATCGACTACCAACTACATATGCAGGCTCTCTGAGCAAGCTCGATTCATCCATAGACGTGAGTCGCATTCCTGGCTATCACACTGTGAAGGGCCTCTTCTCATCTCAGGTTCTTTTCAGGAGCTCGTTTTGATTCTGAATATCTGGAGCTCCAAAAATCGGGGGCTAGGGCTTCGGCTCTCTCTTGAGAGGTTGATTCCTGGTGCGGTCGCCGCTAAAAGAATGATGGAATAGTAAAGAGCTGCGTGGATTGAGGGTGATCTTGAGTGGTCCTAGAGATGATTTCATATTTTGAGCTCATTTTGATTTTGAAGATCCGAAGCTCCAAGAATAGGGATCGAGGGCTTCGGCTCTTGATCTTGAAAGGTTGTTTTCCAAGAACATCAATCAACCACCGACTACATGCAAGGTTGTTTTCCAAGAACATCAATCAACCACCGACTACATGCAGGCTCTGAGCAAGCTCGATTTATCCATAGACGCGAGTCGCATTCCTAGCTATCACACTGTGAAGGGCCTCTTCTCATCTCAGGTTCTTTTCAGGAGCTCGTTTTGATTTTGAAGATCTAGAGCTTCAAAAATCGGGGGCGAGGGCTTTGGCTCTCTCTTGAGAGGTTGATTCCTGGTGCGGTCACGGCTAAACGGCTCGCAGAATGATGGAAGTCTGATAGCAAAGAGCTGCGTGGATTTCACGTGGTTCCCAATTGGCTCTTGCTCAAGGCCGATCTGAGCGGATTTTTGGTGTTTATCTTTTGGGACAACAAAGACATAAATTGCAATATTTGGATGTCTTATTGAATAGAAGTGACCCATTTCTGGTCATTTTTTATGACAGCATTTTTGCTGTTGATATATGGACCTGTGAAGTTCAACTTCATAGTTTTTCATGAACATGGATTTCATGTTTTTTTAGGCAGTTTTACTGTTTGTAATGACAACTTATAGTTGGTTCAGATTCTGGATATTAAAGGTATATTGTGCTCTTTCATGAGACAATTATCTGTTTTGTAATGTCAACTTTTTAGTTGGCTTTTTTTGGAATAATGGACTTTAGGGCCATCTGCAAAATGTGAATAAAATATTTACGATTTTTTTTCTTTGAAAAAAAAAAAAAGTTGAGATCGAAACCAATTTATCTTGTCATGAAATAAATGATATATCATTTCATTAACGCCATAGTACAATAAAGATGCAACTGAATCCATAAGATCATTATACTCGGTAATGAAATTAAATTGTAATGATCACAAAATAAGGGCAGAGGGACGAGGGAGGCAGGAGCGGAGCTCCGCTCCCTTGGCCACCAAAGAGCCGCCCCTCAATGGTGAGCCTCACCATTGAGGGGCGGCTCTTTGGTGGCCAAGGGAGAGCTCTCACCATTGAGGGGCGGCTCTTTGGTGGCCAAGGGAGAGCTCTCACCATTGAGGGGCGGCTCTTTGGTGGCCAAGGGAGAGCTCTCACCATTGAGGGGCGGCTCTTTGGTGGCCAAGGGAGCAGAGCTCCGCTCCCGCCTCCCTCCGCCCATACTGTTAATTCAGATGTAGGTTAAGGAAAACAAATTAGTTGTCTGTTTCAGCTGCTATTGCCGGTAACAATCAATATCTGAAACATTTTCTTTATTCTAAGTGAGATTTTTACAGTCTCCGTAAAATCTTAGCTGTATTTGACGGGTAAATTGACCCATGACAGCGTTTACCCATTTACCCGTCAAATTCGTTGGTTCCTTACTCTTTTCCCTCCTAGGCAAGTAGAAGTAATTATCTGTAGCAGGCTGACTAAATGCTAGACTGGGGACGGTAAGCGGGGGGAATCACCAGGCAGCGGCACACCTTTGCATACAACATTATCTTTACCCTCTGGCGGCATATACCGGAAAGCTGCATAATAAAGCGGCAAGCAGCATCATATACCAGCAAGCGGCACATAAAAAAACTATGTCAATTGATACACTTTGGCGTACAAAACCTATGGTCATCCCTGTAGGCTCCAACCATTATGTCTTTGAGTCAACATAAAACCTTCAACCACCATGGAATCTATCACTGTTTAAAGTTGGAGGAACCTTTGTAAAGGTGTCCCTTCAAGATACTAAATCTTTTAATTTAATACTCCTATACTAGACTATAGTTCTTTACATTAGTTCTGTAACATCCTTGGAGGCTAGCCTCAAAATAGGCTCACATGTTTAAGTCACTATACCCTCTAATGGTAATATTTTAAGGCACCTACATCTTTATTTTTAGAGTTTGTAAAGACGTATATTTTATTTTATTTTAAATATAAATAGACTTTCTTTTTAATATTATCAAAAATATTATTCAATTCGATGCTTCTTGCATTCCCTTTTAGGGTTTGTGAAGATGTATATTTTATTTTATTTTAAATTTAAATTTAAATATAAATATAAATATAAATATAAATAGACTATCTTTTTAATATTATCAAAAATATTATTCAATTCAATTTCAACAATACTTGCCGGATTTTGGTTAGAAATTTTGCCAACAAAGGTGCAAATGGTCTGGAGTTTAGCTCACTCCCTTCAATTCAATTTCAACAATTCTTGCCGAATTTTGGTCAGAAATTTCGCCAACAAAGGTGCAAAAGGTCTAGAGTTTAGCTCACTCCCTTCGATCTAATGAACAGGGTAGGATCTATATCTAGCAGAGGCAGGTAGGTATTAAGCAGCTATGCTACTTTTCCCACTTAAGTATGTGGACATAACAACAATACTTGCGGGATTTTGGTCATAAATTTTGCCAACAAAGGTGCAAATGGTCTAGAGTTTAGCTCACTCCCTTCAATTCAATTTCAACAATTCTTGCCGAATTTTGGTTAGAAATTTCATCAACAAACGTGAAAATGGTCTAAACTTTAGCTCACTTGCTTCGATCTAATGAACATGGTAGGATCTATATGTAGCACGATCTAATGAACAGGGTAGTCCATCTATATGTAGCACTGGCAGGCAGTCTAAGCAGCTATGCTACTTTTCCCACTTAAGTCTGTGGACATAACATTATATGCCACTCCCTACCCATTCACATGACATAGGGGGTTCAAATGGCATGAGGATCATCGTATGACCCAAGAACCAAGTATTTATTGGCCATATATAATTATTAATGAAATATTTTTAAACTATTAGAAAACCTATTTCGAGATTAGTTAGGGTTTAGTTCAAGAGTGGGGTTTAAAGCTTTTAATCTTAGTAAGACTGGCACAACCACAAATAAAGTAGCCCATGAATGCTGAGGGTTTAGTTAAAGAGTGGGATTTAAAGTTTTTAAACTTAGTAAGACTAGCACAGCCACAAATAAAGTAGCCCGTGAATGTTGAGGGTTTAGTTAAAGAGTGGGGTTTAAAGTTTTTAAACTTAGTAAGACTAGCACAGCCACAAATAAAGTAGCATGAATGTTGAGGGTTTAGTTAAAGAGTGGGATTTAAAGTTTTTAAACTTAGTAAGACTAGCACAGGCACAAATAAAGTAGCCCGTGAATGTTGAGGGTTTAGTTAAAGAGCGGTGTTTAAAGTTTTTAAACTTAGTAAGACTAGCACAATCACAAATAAAGTAGGCCATGAATGCTGATAGGCACAACCAACCACTTAGTTTTGTAAAGATAAGTGAATGTTGTTTACAAATAAAGTGCTGATAGGCACAACCAACCACTTAGTTTTGTAAAAATAAGTGAACCACTTAGTTTTGTAAAGATACATTAATATTGTTTACAAATAAACAGTTTACAAATAAAGTGTCCAGTGAATGCTGATAGGCACAACCAACCATGTAGTTTTGTAACTAACCACTTAGTTTTGTAAAGATAACTGCATGTTAAACAAAAGCTAAAATGTACTTAGTTTTGTAAAGATAGCTAGCTGTTAAACAAAGGCTAAAATGTACTTCGTACTTAGTCACCGTATGACACAAGAACCAAGTATTTATTACCATATATAATTATTAGTTAAATATAAATTTAAACTATTAGAAAACCTATTTCGAGATTGGTTACGGTTTAGTTGAAGAGTGGGGATTAAAGTTTTTATAGCACAGCCACAAATAAAGTAGCCTATGAAATCTGATAGGCACAACCAACCACTTAGTTTTGTAAAGATAAGTGAATGTTGTTTATAAATAAAGTGGTGATAGGCACAACCGACCACTAAGTTTTGTAAAGATAAGTTAATGTTGTTTACAAATAAAGCGCTGATAGGCACAACCAACCACTTAGTTTTGTAAAGATGAGTGAATGCTGATAGACACAACCAACCACTTAGTTTTGTAACCAACCACTTAGTTTTGTAAAGATAGTGGGTTGTTAAACAAAGGCTAAAATGTACTTGGTTTTGTAAGGATAGACCACTTAGTTACTTTAAGCACTTAGTTTTGTAACCAACCACTTAGTTTTAGTTTTGTAAAAATAGCTGGTTGTAAAGATAGCTGGCTGTTAAACAAAGGCTAAAATGTACTTAGTTTTGTAAAGATAAAATAGCTGGCTGTTAAACAAAGGCTACAAGCTAAAATGTGATGTACACTTGGTTCGGTTAATGTTGTTCAATGCTGATAAGTGCCTATAGGCATAGTTATGATGGACGCTAATCCTTTAAAAACCTTAGTGGAGAAAAAATTAAATCCTACACGCATGAACACATGATTGGTAGATAGTTAAGATGAATGCTAATCCTTTAGAAATCTGAGTGGAACAAAAAGACGACACCTATGAGCACATTACCTTAAAAATTCTTTAATAAGGAGATGGTTGCGCAATGCCCTGAAGAGTGTAAATCATTTTTGAAAACTGGTGCCTACCAAATTATTAATTTCCGTTTGTAGACTATGAAAAAACAACAATTTCTCAACCTTTTCCTTTGGTATCTCTCAATCACGTTTCATTTGTTTGCAAATCTGTCACAGATTCTACGGAATTCTATGAGAATGTTCTTGGTTTTCAGCAAGTTAGGAGGCCATCTTCATTCGATTTTGAAGGAGCTTGGTAAGATATTTGGGTCAATATAGTCCTTTACCCAACATTACTGTCTGAATATAATATTTCATATATCTTCCGATGGATCTAAAATGTTGTTGATGTCCAGCTTATTCAGTTACGATGTGGGGATTCATCTCTTACAGTGTAGGTCTTGGGATGATCTCCCTAAGAAAACTAAGATCGATCCAAGAGATAACCAAATCGCTTTTCAGGTTTACTTAAAGTCCTATAGTCACCTTTGAGAGATTCTTACTATTATTCTAGAAGGATTTGCTTCATTTTAGAGCTGTCGTGATCACTGTTACTATTTTTTCTCTCGTAGTGCCCAGATGTTATTTTAGTGGAAAATAAATTGTAACAAATGGAAAGAAAATATGAAAAATGTGTTGTGGAAGATGAAGGGTTGTACATCGTCCAACTTTTCTTCCATGATCCTGATGGTTACATGCTCGAGATTTGCAACTGTGAGAATTGTCTTGTTATTTTTGTGTCCTCTTATGTGAGGTAAACCTCTATGCAGCTTGCTTCAGCTCAATCTAAGCCAAAGGGGAGCTCCTTAGAAATCGCTAGGTTCAAATGAATTTTCCTGCACCACAAGTTGACATCGTTCATTTAAGTTATTAGCTGATTTCTTATTACACAACTATATTTTGGGAAGTTCTTTATGGTGTTTACTATATTTTGTGACAATAATGAACATGGCATCATGGCAAACAACATAAAAAAAATTTAAAATATATAATTTTAATAAAAACCTTTTGCTTTGTTCTATTTACTATATTTTGTGATAATAATTATGTCTATTCACAAAAATAAAAGCATTGAATAAGTTAAATTGGCCATTTGGATTCATTGGGTAGATATCTTCGACATGAATAGAGATCATGAAAAAAGTTGAATAAATGGATTAAATAAGTTGAATTGGTTATTTGCATTCATTTATATTGACCTTGTTCAATTTAATGTAGTATCGATGCAATTTTTTTTAATGTAGTTTTTTTTAATTTTAGTGAAACACTTGTGCAGAAGATGTTAAAAAGCTTCAACCCCTATTAGGAGGGATGTTTGTAGAGAAGCACTTTGGGCATCTTGAAGACATAGATTACCTAATGGAAGAGGACCTTGATGTCCATGAAGAAATCCAAGCTCAAAAAATTCCAATTTCGATGAAGAATTTGGCTTGCATGATATTGTTGGTTAGTTTCATGTCTTAAAGAAAATGTGAACTTTGACAACTTTTTGATAAGATATATTGGTAATGTTTTAACTTTTAGACTTTATTTTAGAAATAAAATTTCTATATATAATGTTTTTAATATGTTATTTATATATATATGGTATTGTTTTGCTTGAATTTATGTGAATGGTCACTTTTTGGAAAATAATATAAAATTGTATCATTTTTATACAAAAGATCTCTCAAAATCCATTAAATATGACTTTCAATGTATTTATTTTCTCTAATTTTTTACAATTTTGTCAATAAAAATGTCTTTTTTTGTCCATAAAAATGTATTATTTTAAATAAAAATTTGCAAAATGTATATGTTTTCATTATAACATGCTTCTAATTGTATGATATTTTGTTAAATTTATAAAAAAACACTTGAAAATAGAAACTAAAAATATTTTAGGACAAAGATTATTCAAATGCCCCAAAAAATGCCTCAAAATGAAAATGTGTGATATTGGTATCAACCCTTTTTTAAATGAAGGTAATAATAGCTACTAAAATTAGGAGAGAGAAAAACGAGAACTGTGTCGAGTTCTCGTTTCATAGTATAAGTGGTTACAACAACAACATTGAATATTGTAAAATATCTAATCCAAAGACTCTGGAGTTGTAATGGATTGTGTAGACAAAAAGTCAAATTTTTAGGTGGCTATGGCTATTCTAATTCAGCATCAGTGGATGCTCAGGGAGCTTCATTCTAAATTTAATGTTTTAAATTACAAATACATTTACAAGCAGTACTATAACTCTTATAACTCTGAAGCTGATCTACTATCTTAAAAAAGCAAGTGCATTGATTGAGGGTCTCTTGCACTTCGAAAAGATGAAGATAATCATATGATTCACAGGAATCATTACAAGCTTATTAGTCTGAAACACTAGGGCTATCAACCTTGCTTGGTCACCTTGGATTTTGTTTCTTGATTTTAGTTTGACAGTTTCTGATACAATCGACTCTTATATATATATGGGTGGGTCTGGCTTTGTCAGAATCAGCAGTATTAGTGCTAACCAAAACGCCCTCAACCCTTCTGAATCCTATAAACAATTTTTCACCCAAATCATAATTTTGAAGGTTTAAATCGTGATAATAGTCATTTGGGTAGTTTTAAAATACTCGATTTACCCTATAGTAGGCTCATACAATCATTGAACTTGTAAAATTGTGTATTACATAAATTGTGTATTACATACAGGAGCAGTATAAGTGCTAATCAAAACGCCCCCAATCTGGCAAAGAAATTTTCACACAAATCATAATTTCGAAGGTTTAAATCGTAATGTTATCATTTGGGTAGTTTTAAAATGATGGATTTACCCTAGAGCAGTCTCATACAGTCACTGAACTTGTAAAATTACAAAAATAAAAAATTCGGAGAAGAACTTTGAGGGATTTAGATTAGAATTTCGTCGAAAAAGCCAGGTGTTTTAGTTGTCTTTTATCTTACTAGTTTAGGGAATGTCCCATGAACAGTCCAAAGAAAAAATTGGGGAAGGAAGAGGAAAACATGATCAAGATTTCACTCGGGTATCCTCAAGGAAACGAGGAGGGAGGAAGCATGACAACTAGGAGGTGAACAAGAAGATATCAGTGTCTAATAAATTCAAGGTGTTGGATGACCTTTCGGAAGAAACCTTTGACAAGCAATCAGAAGGAAAGCAGGGGGGCCATCCCCACCTGGAGACAATTGAAATAACATCCCGGATGGGGTATGAGGCTACAAAAGAGAATCCTCAAGAGGTTGGGGATCGATAAAAAAGAAAGGAAGAAGAGGATATGGATATAGGATATCTGTGCACATAGGGGATCAAGCAAGCCTGAGCGGATGAAGGAAAATGATATGTCTTGTAGGAGTATGTGATCTTGTTAAAAGAATTCATCCTCAAAGCTCGGGCCTCAAACCAGCTGGGGATTAGCACAAGCTCTCACGAGGAGACAAAACAAAAATTTGAAGAACCAAACAAGAATACGGGAAGGAAATCTAACATACTAAAAGTAGCAGAAGCAGGTGACATTTGGTAGAGTCAGGACATTACCCTACCATTAAGGCTTCTTTAGGTTTCTAAGTTACCCAATGCATATCATATCGTGGAATATACTAGGCCTAAACATCCCATGAAAAACAAAGATCTTGAGCAAGAAGATCAAGAGAAAAAATCTAGCCATTGTCTTCTTAGAAGAGACTAAGTTCCCAACAACTTAGATCTAGGAACTGAGTAAGAAAATATGTAAAGGAAGCGAAGGGATAGGCCATGATGCAAGAGGCTAGGCGGGAGGATTGGAATCTTATGGGACCCCACTGGGGTGAGCTTAGGAGGATTCCAAGGTAACCAGTGCTTCATATCAACATATTTTAAGGTAATAGGATTCTGAGTTTAAGGAGTTGTGACAAATGTATACGGACCTCATAATGTTGGAGAAAAATAGGGATTTCATCAAGTCACTCCAAAAAATATAGGAAAGGCTGGGCAGTAAACACTGGGTCTTAGGGGGTCAATTCAATCTCATAACTTCTCTGGAGGAGAATAAAGGTGGTTGATGCAAGCTGGAGGAAGAATGTGAGACATTCAGAGACACCATTGAATAATTAAGACTTGTATATACCACTCCAAGGGAGGAATGGTTTACATGGAAAATTAAGAGGACGAGGGACATACACATTGCTTCCCACCTAGATAGATTCTTGGTGTCTAAATACATATTGGACTTAGGAAGTGAACTCCATTCAGCTACTCTTCCAGTAGCATGATCGAATCATTAGCCAATCAAATTAATGTGGGGTGGGTCAGGTTACTAGTTAAAAAAATCGTTAAGGTTTGAACAGTTTTTGCTAGGGCATCTAGAGTTTGCTGAAAAATATTAGGACTTGGTGGGATGAATTAAGCAAAGGATCTCACCAGAATATGTACAAATTTCATAAAAAGTTAAAAGCTTTGAAAGAAAGGGTTAAAAAATGGAACACAAAGGAGTTTAGTAATATTTTTGCTGATAAGAAGATCCTAGAATCCCGCTTGTAGGAGGTCCAAGTCATTGGTATAAATGATGGGTATACCACCAACTTGAAGATGGAAGAATTCATCCTTTGCTCAAAAATAGAAGAGAGGGAAAGGAAAGAGGAAATTCGCTGGAGACAAAATTCTAGGAATCAATGGTTAAAAGAGGGGGAGAGAAAGTCAAAATTATTCCAGCATTCAGTCATTCAGAACAGGATGCAGAACAAAATTTTCTAAATTAAGAATTCTAGGGGGGGATGATGGAAACCAGTGAGGAAATAGAAACCACCTTGAATCAACATTTCAAGGATATAATGTCTGACCCAATGCAAGACATGAGGGGAGACATCGACCAAATAATGAGGTTCATCCCTTCACTACTTTCCCACAAACAAAATAAACTCTTGATGAAACCTATATCCCTTATTGAGGTTGAGGAAGCAGTTTTCCAGATGACAGAATGCAAAGCCCTAGGCCCAGATGGATTCACAGTGAACTTCTTTCATCATTTCTAGGATCTAATCAAGCTGGGAGTGTGGAAGATAGTTGAAGAGTCTAGGGTATCAAGAAGGATTTTGCTAGATTTTAATGCTACCTTTCTTACTCTCATTCCAAAATGTGAAGTGGTTGATCCTCTAGACAAATTCAGGCCCATAATCCTATGCAATGTAATCTACAAAATCATCAGTAAGGTAATTGCAAATAGAATCAAACCCCTCCTACTAGGACTAATCTCCCTTGAATAGTCAGGGTTTGTTGAGGGTCGACAGGTAACATATGGAATTATTTTGGTCCATGATATGCTTCACTCTATAAAATCAAAGAAAATCCTGGGAATGCTTGTGAAACTAGACATAACCAAAGCCTACAACAAAACCAATTGGTATATTATTAGAATTATGATAATGGATTTTTGGTTTAATGCAGAGTGGATTGAATGGATAATGAAATTAACGTCCTTATCCTTCTTCTCCATTCTTGTGAGTGGGGTTCCATCAAGGAACTAGGTCTCATTAAGCCATCAAGGGGGATAAGAGAAGATATCCCTTATCCCCTTTTCTCTTCATCCCCATGGTGGAAGGGTTGGGCAGGTCGATTACGGATTTGAGGGACAACAATTATCTCATAGGGATAAAAGTTCACCCGACAACAACAAACAAACCCACCAACAGTTTGTGGATGATACAATGTTGATGGGTTACCTATTGAGCCAAGAAGCATGGAAGCTCAAAAATTGTCTTTCCTTCTTTAAAACCATGCAAATATCAAGAAGGAATATATATCAGATATTGGGATTCGAGGAGAGATCCCTTCCATCCAATTAGCTAGGTACCCCTTTGGTGAATTCAATTGCCAAAAAGGGATCCTAGACAAAATTGTTGGATAGTTTGAAAAATTGGTTGATGAACTAGACGGTGAGACCCCTTAATTTGTCTAGTAGATTGGTACTGGTGAAATCATTCCTTTATGAAATGTTGACTTATCTCTTTTCCACCTTGGAGGCTCCAAAGGCCATCTTGATAGAGATCAGGAACCGCAGCGAAATTTTTGTGGAATGGAACCAATGAAAGGCGGAAGTGGGATCTGGTGAAATGGGAAACGGTCTATACCCCTAAACACTAGGTTATTCTAGGAATCGGGAACCTTAAACATGCAAATGTGGTAAGTGGGCCAAGCTGTGGTGGAGATGGGTCACCCAAGCTTAGGAACCTTGGGTGAATATGTGGCATATTAAGTATGTTGAGGGATGGGATAGAAGAATAAACTGTGGCCCAAAAGTATTGTATTCAGCTAACTAGTGATACAAAGGGTATCGTTCTATTTTGAGTGGGGCTAAGGGAACCATTGGAATATTTTGAGTAGTATGTATGTGTTTCAACAAATTTGACATGGTTTGGGGAGGAAATTTGGGGATATGGCTCCAAATAAATATTATAGGTACTCATGGCTATCAATAATACCTAAAACCACCACCTAAAACCTTTTAAGATTATCCCCACCTTCAAGTGGGGATACAACTGGAATTATAACATTTTGTATAATAGGTATGAGTATCTATTCCTTGAACATTATTGAGGAAGGAAAGCTAGGCCTTATTCTGCAACGTAAAGTTATACACATTTAGGTTAAATATCAATGCCTTGATCAACCACACATCAACCTGTCTAGCATATAGTTGGCATAGAGTATGTGTCTTAGGGCCTTGGACATGGTTGGTAGACAATCATCTGATCCTAATCCACTAAAATTCATATTAATGAATTTAGTCCAAAGAATGATTCCTTGAGCTAAAACACATGAATTCTCAAGGGGATGTTTGACCTCAAAATTATGATGTGAACACCATTATGAACTCTTGAGCACAAGGTATTTTTCATAAGTCCTTGAGCATGCTGGAAGGAGGAAACCTAGGCCTTATTATCTAAAATGGTTATTTTTTGATCCCCTCGTCGTGGTCAAGGTTTCTAGGCCCAACATTGGTGCTAAAAATCCCTTGATGGTGTAATTTATGTCCCCACTTTGACACCAAATATCCATAAGAGAGGTTGAGTGTGGTGGTTTACGGTGTCTTTCGTTATACTGAAGAACTCATAGAGTCCTTTAGAGCCCAAAGCATGGGTTTCATCCCTAACGATGTTTATGTCCTTGAGACCCATTAATGAAACATTTACAAGTGTGTATTAGTTGGACCATTTATGTGAGTGGGTTAGGTATAAATCCTTAACACCCATCAATTCAAAATAATGATTTAACAATTGGAAGTGGTAATGGTTTACCCAACATGGTTGATGAAGGTTGTGTTAATAATAACCACAGGGGTGGGGTCAGTAGGAAATATCCTATCATGTCCATTCATATTGGAGAATAAACTATGATACTGAAATGAGAAAATATATTTCCCTCTTTAAGGGGCCAAGGGGGATTAATTATGTTATATGGTAATACAAATATGAGGGTATATTTTATTGCATTACATGTAGAAGTGATAGAGGGGAAGAAAAGGGAAAATCAGGGGATAAGGGAAATATGTATTGAGATGCATGGACAAGGGATACTCAATCGGGATGCAGGATGGTTGATGCTAGTGATTTATTGAAGGGATTTCAATTTGCTCATGTGCTTGGTTGGTTAATGGATCTTCAAATTGTTAATGGACTTGAGGTAATGATGGTTAGAATTTCTATATTTTATGTGATTGTTATCAATTAGAAGTGTAATTTAGGTGCATATTTCATGTATAGAAATCATGTAATTTTTATGCATTTCAATGTAGATTTCTTGCTTGAGTCCATTTCATTTGTTTTTCTCTAGAAATTACCTTTTATGTTATTCCTAAAATCAACCCATCCACTAGAGAACATTTAGGTTTGTGTATTGCGGCCTTGTCCCTTTCTAATATTCCTAAATAAAGACTCATACAATCCTTGGTTTACCCCATTTTACCATTGTATAAAACACTAGTCTCCAATTCCTTCATGATTCTTATATTTTACAAAAAATCAAAACACTTTGTTTTTCTATAGTTACTCTTCATTTTCAACATATACTCCATTGTTAAATTCTAGTAATCCTACCCCAAGGACTCCATGGTATTTGCGATATAGAAGACATAGCTTAAAGAGACAAAAAAATGCTAGATGCGGTGACAATGGCCTCTCTCTTAGTTGTCCATAAGCTATCATTGATTTTAGGAATTCAAACTTAGGATGCTAGTTTGCGTGCTAACATGGAAGAACAAGCATCTCTAATATGATGGATATATTCTTAATGGTAGACAAATTGGTGGAGAATGTTGAAAGATACAACTATTGGGTAGGAAACAATTGCTTATACGATCATCTACTTATTTTAATACAGCTAGAAAACCTCCATTTCCTTTTAAATCTAATCACAATTGGTTGGCTAAGGAATATTTTAGACTTCTTATTACAAAAAATGGAAATTTTATGAACCTTGTTGATTAGATTAAGTTATACTTCAATTTTCCTCAAATATCAAACAAGTTAAGAAGTTAGTTGTAGGGAGCATAAATATGGAAAAGGAAGAGGATCAAGCAGGCCTAGAAAACGTTGAAGAAACATAACCACTCTTTTTGCAAATAACGTTACAGGGTCTTCAAATAATGAAGAGTTGCTAAATTTTAAGAGAACAAAGGATAAAAAAGGAACTTTTAGATGAAAAGGAGGTAGATTAGAGGCTCGAAAATAGATCCATATGGTTGGAAGAAGGGCATATTAACACTAAGGTCTTTCAAAATAATTGTAATGTTAAGAAATGTGTAAATACAATTTGGTCAATTGGTCTTTCTAAAGGTTCGTTTTCAACATATTTTGAAAATAAAAAATCTCCAAACATAGAAGGATTATGAAGTTGATAAGAATTTTCCTTATAATTTTTGACAAAGCGTGAATGAGAGCATGGAAGCAGAAATTACCAAGGAGAAACCATTCACCCTTGGAAAGATAAGGTAAATTTTTATTTCTGTTACACGTAAAATTGGTTTCTATGGTCGATCCTCTGAAGTGACATGGCCAAGACATATTTTTGAGAGATTTTTTCCCAGTTCTAGGGTGTTTGACTCACCTTATTACTTGACATAGGGCGTCATTCCTTCTTGATGCCTCTTTCCCACTGCTATAGTGCAACAATGACACTTCTATCCTCATGAAAAATGGCGTCGGCGTAGCTTTCCCATATGCAGAGAGCGTCAACACTATCAAAAAGGAAAACAAGATTTAGAGAACTTTCTAGAGGAAGGTACTCATGGAGGCATATCCCAACTTATTGGAATAGGTGACACTCGTTCCCCTAGAATCTAGGGATCCTTCCTACCTTCCTCCCAAAATACCTCAACCCTTTTCGGCTTCTTTTGGCCTATTTTTACAAGCTTCTCCTCATGGGTAAGAGGAGGGAATAGAACTAAGAGAGCAACTTCATTATGCTGGAATCATTGTTGGTATAGGAGGAAAAAGAGTGTGAATGTGAGTGAGGCTTGTAAAGTTTGTAGTGTTTATATGGAAGTGATGTCAAAGGAATTACGAGAATGAGGCTTCAACATTAAGGCTCAGTTGTAGGTTCCTCTTATTATGTTATTAATAAAAACATGTTCTCCTTTTCCATGAACGATTTGTGTCAATATCAATTGTTCATTACTTTTCTCCTTGACTATTATTATAGATCTTTGGATTGTCTTGTTACTTTCACAGTTTTGTATTGTTACTTTCATCGTTTTGTATAGATATTAGATGGTAAACATAATAATCCAAAATATAAACCTTTACTTTTGATATTTATATGATATAATCAATTGTGTCACATACAATGCTTCTATTTTTTCATATATGGAGGGCATGTTATTCCAATACAATATGTTATTCTCTTTGATGAGAGGCTTTGACTTAAGGGTAGGTCAAAATAGAAGTAGTGATGATGGAAATGTCCCTTTCAGTAGAATATTAAAACAAATAAAATATTCTCAATAAGTTGTAGACACTTTTTAACTCTAAAGGTATTTACATGACATATGGTTTGTTAACGGTTATTAAATATGATTTCATCAAACCTAGAAGTTGTCAACTCAATATTCAAGGGAATGACATGAGCATACTTAGTCAAGTTATTGACTGCATAGAATATAGCAATCTCATCTACAAAGAGTGGCAAACTAGTGAATTAATCTAAGCAATTAACTACCAAAAATATAACAATCTTGTCTAGAGAGAGTGGAAAGCTAGTGAAGTAATCTATAGGTACCTCTTTTCACTTCTAATCGAGTATGGTATTAGGATGGAGAAGACTAGGATAAGGAATAGTTTCCACATTATGGAATTATAAAGTGTTGAATTCAACCACAAAACACTGAATATCAAACTTATTCTTTCAACCAATAAAAGTTGGATACATCACTATAAATTTTGTGGAAACCCAGATGACCAATAGAGGGAGATGCATGCCCATGGAGAAGAGATTATTTATCAAGAAAAGAGCAAAGTCACAAATGGGTACATGTTTTAAAGAAAATGTCCCCATTCATAATAGTCCTTGGTTGGTTGAGAATAGTGTAGGTCATACTTTAACAAGTTTTAAAATATTACATGCATGACTTTTGAACAATAGCTTAAAGTATTTATGGTAGAAGTATGATATGAAAGGATTTAGGTTTTAGCTTTGTAAATAATTCATTTATATGATTAGAAAGAATTTAGATGACTGAATTTTAATTGTTACTTTTTTCTTAGCTTTCTACTCATATTTATAACTCTTTTTATAGAATCAAGTATTTTTCCATAAATATCTTCAACATAACTTTAGTATTCTAATTATAGTAACAGTTTTAAAAAAATTCAAATCCATATATTTACAATCTAAATATACCACAACATACTTATAAAAAGTCTAGCATCATATTTTAAGACTCCAAAGTTCTTTGAAGTCTTTGAAAAAATGTGTGCATTAAATATATAAGACTCACGCCCACTTAAAATATGTTTTTACTATAATTGGCGGTAAGGTTTTGAAAATCCATCTTTCACTATATATATAATAAAAAAATTACCTTTTATAATTTCCAAATATATTGACTTATCATATTCATATAGGTATTACAATTTAAATACTAAAATGTTTTTAATAAATATTTGTTTATCCTCTCTACGTAAAAACAAACTTTTAATTCGTGAAATCCCAAATACACAATATCCATTTTATTGAGGTCCCACTTCAAACTAATATATCAGCTATACCCATAAAGTGGAGCCTAGGTCCATTTTAATGAAGTCCCACTTTAAACTAAGATATTATCTATGCATTTTACTATAAAGCCATCCAAAAAATGCGCTAGCCACAAGATCAAACAAACATTAATTGAAACAAAATTAACTAGAAAAAAAAGTTTATTAAAATATTTAGGAAATTATAAATTATAAAACATCCTAATCTAACAACAATCTAATTGACAATAATGAGACATCTTCATATAATACAAAATCCAACAATTACCTAGTTACATAACATAATCAAACATTGTCAAATGAGACAAAATCCATGGACTCTTTAAATAATGAATGTGAGCATGTGATTTATATATTTTCTTATATATTTTCAAGCTCTATAAAAAAAAATCATTCATAATTTTTTTTATTCATTTTACACATTGGGCATATAAATGCATTTAAATACTTAACACCACTATTTATATATGCATATAAATAAACTCTCATAATCGCTTTATATATATCAATCATAGATAGTCGATTGTTAATGAAATTGGTGGCATTTTAATGTATAACCATCCCTAGACGGTTATGAACTACACTTCATTAATTCATTAATTAAATAGTTAGCAAATTAAATACAACTCTGCGTTGGCATATGTATACTTCTCATGGGAGTTTGATTCTCAAATCGATGGTGGTAGAATTCCCAAGTTACTAGTCTAGTACATCATAGGGAGCTGAGCCTATGTTGAGGATTTAGAGCAAAATTTTCTGAGTTATCAAACTTGTTTCTTTTTATGCTTAATGAAATTTCAATTGTGAATTGTAAGATATGGATATACAGTTCTATCGAGTATTTATAGCTAACCTTTTAATTACTTTTAATTACTTAAAAGGACAGGCACAATTTCTCAAGAGATGGATATGTGAGAATGATATGCTTTTTCCACCTTTTGAAAATCAAGATTATTTGTGTAAATGTTTTATTCATTTTCAGTATCTAGCGAATGAACATAGACGTGTGCACTAGTGTTTGAACCCAAAAAACGAATAGTTTCTCTTATTGAAATCTAATGGCTAGTTAGTGGAATTAAAAAAAGAGGAATTGGTTAGGGTACTAGAGATTTTCCATAAGTTTAAAAACACTCTTAGGATTTAATTCTTTTGTGGGATGCACATGAATAGGAACAAAAACAGGGAGAACAGGGATATGACTAGAGAAAATAGAGTACAATCGAGAGCATTGTCTCTCTGTTTCCAAAGGAGGTAAGTATTAGATATCTGTTGCATTTGAATATTTTAAATGTGATTATTGTCTCTATTTCCAAAGGAGGTAAGTTTTAGATATCTATTGCATTTGGATATTTTAAATGTGATTATTGTCTATTGAAGATAAAATTAAAAATGATTAAAATGATTTTTGTTTATTATGCAAGTGATCGATGTCATAAATAGCATATATTCATCTTAAACCTATATTTATCATGCATCCAAAAAAATCAAATTTTGGGAGTTATAAAAAAGTTACACAAAAAATTGCTTGATAGATCTGGGTTTAAGATGGATCTATGCTCATAATTATTAACTCCTTCACACTTGTGGCTCCTTCCATTTATGTTTGTAACACATTGTATTGAATTTGATTGATGCTCTTTCTTTGAATCTAGTATCATTCCCTTTCATGTTATTCATTTTAAAATAGAGTGAATGCAAAAACTAGGGCTTGGAATGGCAATATAATTTTTGTTTTGGTATTGTTATAAATGTGGTAGTCAAGTTTATTGAAAAGGATGATTTTATTCAACTTATCCTTAGCTCTCTGTTTAGTCTGCATAGACGATAATTTATTTGCCCAAAATATGGTTGAATTTAGTCAATCATATCCTTAGAGTTTAGTTGGCATAAACAATAATTTATTTACCCAAAATATGGTTGGTTTTGGTCAATCATATCCTTTGTAGTATGCTTTCTTAGTAGTCAGTTATATGCATGCTCTTTATTGTCAGTTTAATATATATCACCAAAAATTGCAATTTATAGATCTTACATAAAATAACTTAGCTCAAGTGGTTTAACATTAACATATTAAGAGCTAATTTAAGCATTGAGAGACTAAAATAGTGGTTTGAAGGTTCCTTTTGGCCACTTGAAAACTGGTAAACCCAACAAGGCCCTGATAAACCCTCTCACTTTTAATTTAATGTTATCACTTACAACTTGAATGCCAAGTTCAATCAAAATATATGGAGTGGGTCATCTCTTCTCCGGGCCCGCTACTGGTCCTTTCTCTTTATTCATTGAATGTTGGGATAAAATTGTTGGTTACTTTACATCCATCATGGTTCCAATGAGAAAAGACTCGTTTTGGAGATTTGCACGGACTCTATTTCTGGGCAAATCGACTTACAAAGAATTATTGAGTAAATGTGTTAAAATAAAGAAATGGGTATAAGATATGCCCGTAATAGGTGGAGGATGAGGATTCTTTGTTTTGAAAAATAATGTGCATCTCTAATAATTTGATAAATGCTAATATACAATATTGAATTGACATTATCTATATTGAAATGTATTCCAAATTGAATGATATTTTTATTTTTATTACATCTTTATTTACCATGTACTAAACCAAAACATATTTTTTAAATGCACTTGGCTTTATCGCAAATATAGAAAAATGTTTGGTTGCAAATTCTCTCTCTCTCTCTCTCTCTCTCTCTCTCTCTCTCTCTCTCTCTATATATATATATATATATATATATATATATATATACATATTACTATTCAAGTTTATATGGATTAGAATTAATGTTATTGTTAATTTATTGATAACAGGTTGATCGACCGATTCAACCAAGAGTTAGCTCCAATTTGTAACTGGGGTACATAGATAGGGTGAGTAACTGGGAAAGGATAGGCATGATATTTGAGGATAGGAACACCATTTAAGGATCTTTAATCAAACTCTAAATCTTAACTCCGAGGGCTTCTTTAATGCTTTCCTTCTTCTCTATATTGCTTTGATCCATTATATTTGGCTCTCCTACACCTAAATACGTAGCTCGCCTAACTATATGTCTTCCCTATATTGGCAAGTTATAAAAATGGCTTCTTTTATTATGGAAGATGAAAGTATCAACACTTTTTTCAAATATTTTCCTACTAACTATTTCTAAGACCTTGATTTTTAATGGAAATTCGGAGTCTATATGCACAACCAAAGGGAATTATAATTGATTCAAAATATATATGTATATATTTTTCATCGTTTCCATATTTATGTTGGTTGATTTTTATTGTTTCTATTGCTTTATATAAATTTTCATTAAATGTTTTTTTTTTAAGTTTTTTTTGTTGTTTTAGTTTTTTTATACAAATTTTGGAACAATGAAATTTAAATATCGATTTTGGCTTGATAGCCTTTGCAATTAGAATGTTTCATAAGTTCCAATGAAGAAATCAATGACTAGTTTTAGTTTCTCTGGTTACTCTCAATAATCTAGTGCACCATGACTTTAGTTTTATTTGAATTGATATAGACTTCTACAATTGTTTGATATTTTCCTTTGATGGAAACCTTCAATAAAATACAATCCATTTCACTTAGTATATGTGGTTATATTTGGTTTTATTTCCTCCTTTACCATATTTTTGACAATACCATGAAGGGACCATGGTCTAGGGTTTATATCTCAGATTTATATTTATTTGATGATTTTTTTATCATCAATTAGTTTTCATCATCATATATTTATTAATTATATGATTTATATTTTTTTCACCATTTATTATTTTATGGTGCTTTGCACCACTTGTTATTTGGTGTTTTGCACCAAAAAGTCTCAATCAATGTTGAATTAGTTATGGTGTTTTGCACCGCAAAATCTCAATCCAACTAGGATTGATTTTGGTGTTTTGCACCAGAAAGTCTAAATCAATGTTGAATTAGTTTTGGTGTTTTGAACCACACAAAAAAAACCAACTAGGATTGATTTTGGTGGTTGCACCTACACCATGTAATGCCACATATTCATTTCACACCAAAATCAATTTTTTTACAAACACCATTTTTGCACCATAAATCTTAGCACCACTTGCTTATACCCACATTATCACCACTTTTGTACCACTATTTGAAAATTGAGGATTTACCAAATTCTTTACAAATAGTGGTGCTAATGTGAGGCTAAAATTCCCTTTTTCTTTCTTGTAGCCTCCACGGCCTCTCTGAAGTCTTATTAGGTTTCTCCATGGCTTCAACACACTCTTATAAGGCTACACGATCCAGCATAAACTGATGCAGCGTGGAAAGTGGGAAACAATAAACTAATAATATATCAATATCCATTAATTCTAACTATTGGATAATTAATCATTATCATATTTTATATCATACTTTTTATTACACTGGAAAAAGATTGGAAGATCTGGTAATGATTTCTTAATTCATACTTTTTATTACGCGGGAAAAATATTGGAAGATCTGGTGATGATTTCTTAATTCTAACTATTGGATAATTAATCATTATCATATTTCATATCATACTTTTTATTACGTGAGAAAAAGATTGGAAGATATCGTAGTGATTTCTTAATTCTAACTATTGGATAGTTAATCATTATCATATTTCATATGATATTTTTATTACATGGGAAAAAGATTGGAAGATCTGGTAGTGATTTCTTCTTGGGTTTCTACAAATTCATCTTTGAGGTAGCTTCCAATTGCAAATCCATGGTCACTGCCAAGTCCTTTCTTCCGTGCATCACATTGGTGAAGTCCACATATGTCGTTTTCTCAAAACCCAAAGTCATTTCTATGATTGAAGAAAACACATTGGTGAAGCCCACATTTGTCCTTTCCTTGAAACACAAAGTC
>LPNX010961853.1:145322-176243 GCA_001517045.1 Pseudotsuga menziesii | reverse complement strand
GATTTGTTTCAAGATCCGAAGGGGTTACCACCGAAGAGAGAGATTCAGCATGAGATACATTTGCAGCAGGATGTGCCGCTCCCGAACATAGCCATGTACCGGATGTCTGTAATGCAGAACGAGGAAATAAAGAAGCAGGTTCAGGAGTTGATTGAGAAAGGGGTCATCCGGCCCAGTACTTCTCCTTATGGCTCTCCTATAGTCTTGGTTCCAAAGAAGGATGGGTCGTGGAGGATGTGTATCGACTACAGGTCCCTTAACAAAATCACCATTAAAAACAGGTATCCTCTTCCTCATATTGATGATTTGCTTGATCAGTTGAAACATGCAACTTATTTTACAAAATTGGATCTGCGTAGTGGGTATCATCAAATCCATGTTACTGAGCATGATGCTTGGAAAACAACTTTTAAAACGAAACAGGGTTTGTATGAATGGCTTGTAATGCCTTTCAGGCTATGTAACGCTCTTGCTACTTTCATGCGGGTCATGAATGATGTCTTTCGTTCATTCATTGATGATTTTGTAATTGTATATCTAGATGATATCCTGGTGTTTAGCAAAACTTGGGAAGAGCATGTTGTACATGTGAAGAAAATTTTAGATGTACTAAGAAAGGAAAAGCTTTATGTAAAAATGTCTAAGTGTGAATTTGCTAAAACTTCTTTAGTATATCTAGGCCATATTATTGGTGGAGGCCACCTGCGAGTGGACCCAGCCAAGTTTGTTGTCATTGTAAACTGGCCACGGCCTAACACCGTTATTGAAATCAGAAGTTTTCTGGGTGCGGTTCAGTATTGGAGGAAATTCATTTCTGGGTTTTCTTCCATTGCTGCTCCGTTACATGCATTGACAAGTGTTAAAGGAATTTTCCAGTGGGGAGGCAAGCACCAGAGAGCCTTCGACACTTTGAAGGAAAAGATTAGCACAACACCAGTTTTGACATTGCCAGATTTGCAGCAACCATTTGAGATCGAAACCGATGCCAGCGGGTTTTCCATGGGAGCAGTTTTGATGCAAGGGAGAAAGCCAGTCTGTTACCATTCAGAAACATTCTCTACTGCGGTAAGTAACTATCCGACCTATGACAAAGAATTGTATGCTTTAGTACAGAGTGTAAAGAAGTGGAAACATTATATCATGGGAAAAGAGACAGTCATACATACTGATCATCAGCCACTTCAATATTTACAATCTCAGGCTAAAATACAACAGAGTATGCATTTAAGATGGATGGGGTTCTTACAACAGTTTCATCTCGTAATCAAATACAAAAAGGGAATTCATAATAAAGTAGCAGACATGTTATCAAGGCCACCTATGAATGCTTCAATCATTCTTCAGAACAGTTCATTAACACATGAAAGTTATATTGAACAGTATGCAGAAGATAAAGATTTAAAGAAAGAATATGCATCACTAATACATGGTAAACAGGAAGAGAACTATTTTGTGCATGAACAGCTCTTGTATCATCTCGGTAAAATCTGTATCCCAGAGAAAGAAAGAGTGCATGTGATCCGAGAGGCACATAGTTCATTGATTGCAGGACATTTTGGTGTAAGCAAAACATTGTCTGTATTGTAGAATCATTGTTATTGGCCTCAAATGCAAGAAACTGTAGCTAAATATATAAGGGGTTGTGTTATGTGTGCAACGAGTAAGCCTAGCAATAGGGAATTGGGTTTGTACACACCTCTTCCATTTTCATCTCGTCCTTGGGAAAGTATTTCTATGGACTTTGTAGGGGGACTACCTATGTCTAGAAAAGGACATGATTACCTATATGTTGTTGTGGATAGGTTCAGCAAAATGTGTATCTTAATACCATGTAACAAGCAGATCACTGCTGAACAAAAAACTCTTTTATTCTTTCAAAATGTTTGGATACATTTTGGGCTACCCATGTCTATTATATCGGATCGAGATTCCCGGTTCTTGGGAAAATTCTGGTCAACTTTATGGGAGCTTATGGATACCAAACTGAAGAAAAGTACAACTTTTCATCCACAGACCGATGGGCAAACAGAGGTAGTGAACAGGACAGTGGTTCAGCTGCTCAGAGGATATTGTAGTAAGCATCCTAAACTTTGGGATGAGCAGTTGCAGTATATACAGCATGCTTACAATCATGCAGTTCATTCTTCCATGAAAAAATCTCCTATTGAAACTTGTTTTGGTTATCTACCCAAAACACCGATGGACTTCTCTTTTGGCAAAGATGCAGTGGATGGACATCAGGATGCAGATAAAGATTTAAAGTTCATTCAGAGAATCCAAGCAGTGCAGCAGGCAGTTCAAGAATAGTTGGAGAAGAGCCAGGCTAAGTACAAATCCAGGCATGACAAGCATCGAATTGATCATCAATTTCAGGTTGGTGATCGAGTTTGGTTACATATCACCAAAGAAAGGATGAAAGGTGAAGGTAAAAAGCTTAAGCCTATCAAGTATGGTCCTTTTGATATCTTGGAAAAGATCGGTACTAATGCTTTTCACTTAAATTTACCTCCATACATGCAAATTTATTCAGTTGTCAATGTTGAGAATCTTAAATTGTATGAGCCTCCTATGATCATGGATGAGGAAATTAACATACAGATTCCTTCCATTGATGATTTGGCCCCTGAATATATGAGAGAGTTGTAGGATGATGTCATTCTAGACAGAAATGTAAGCACTTCACGAAGGGGGAATGCTGAGTACCTTCGAGTGGGGCTGAAAGGAATGCATCCTAGCAAAGCAAGATGGATGGAGATTGGTAAAGTGAGGGAACTTTACCCTCACTTACTTGCAGAATAATTCAGGATTTTGGTGGTCCAAAATCTCTCCAATGGGGAGGATTGATCCGGCGGATTATTCCTCTTTGAAGATCCAATATGGTACATGGTTCAAAGAAGCCGCGCAGATCGTACGGCGGAAGCTTAAAGGGATCGAAACTCGAAAGCCTTCCGGCATCCGCAACGGCGGAAGCTTAAAGGGATCGGAACTCAAAAGCCTTCCGACATCCGCAACGGCGGAAGCTTAAAGGGATCGAAACTCGAAAGTCTTTCGGCAGCCGCAACGGCGGGCGCAAGCTTGATCGGAGGTCGAAATCCTTCTTCCTTCCGCAACGTCGGGGCTCGAAAGCCTTCTCCCTTCCGCAACGACGGACGCAATCTTGATCGGACGACGGAGCGATTCGGTAGCCGCAATGGCGGAAGCTAAAGCACTAAAGCCTCTGAATTGAAAGCTAACTGACAGCCGATTGAGACCGTCGGAGCCAGTTGCTTATCTTCCTTCTGCAACGGCAGACGAGCAGATAACAAAACCTTCCGACTCAAACATTGCAATGGTTCGCGCGGGGCGCATTTTGGAAACGGATTTGCAGAATCTTGATGCCGCATGATTGTAACGCCAGGAGATGAACACCCTGTTGGCATTTGAGAGAAGAAGGTGAACAGTCTTGTGGCCGCATTGCATGGGATGTGAACAGACGCGTTTTCTTGGACGTTTTGGCTCATTTGTAACGGCCAAGATGAGTATTAAAGGAGGAATCCGTTCAGTGGGGAAAAAAAAGTTCGGGACGCAGTGGAATGATTAGAGGAGTTTTTGGAGAACGGCAGTGCAACGTTTCTCTGTGATGAGAAACTTGGAGAGAGCATTTTGCTGTGAAAACCGTACATGTGATGTTCCTTTTTGAAGTCGACTATCCTCAGTTATAACTTGGCTTCTTGTGTCTGTTGAAGTCCAATTTGTAGCTTTCAAAGAGGAGTCTTAAAGACTTTTTGTCCAGCATTCTATTTTACAGTTGCTGAAGTTGTTCCAGAACCATTTTTGTACCATTTTAAGAGATTAATTGGATCGGTTCCTATTGGAGAGGGGCCCAAAGACGTAGCCTGGTGGAGGGGGTGAACTCCGTTATCAACTCTGTTTATGACTCTGTTTCTGTGTTTTCTACTTGGCATCTGTTTATTAGTCTTGTTTTTCATTCTTGTTCTGATCATTTAATTTCTGTTAATGTTGTTCCATTAATTAACCTGTTACACGCATTCTTTTACAACAAACTTTTAAAGCACTAAGTTGAGATCCTACGGATCATCCGGGACATATTTATTTTAATAAGGTCAGCAATTTTTGGATATAGCACAGTTTTAACCATTGCTTTTTAGACCTTTTCTTATACTCTTCAAGGAATATTTTAGCATTTCATTTCTCTTGCACTTTTTACATATGTTAAGAAACACAATTTTACAATTTTCATTTTCCATGGGCGCATATTCAATATTTCAATACAAGTAGTACATGAGCTTTCAGTTTTAGCCAACAACATCTCAAGTGACTAGGGGGAATTCTGCACAGTGCCAAACATTGGGACAACCGACCAGAATGATTTAGGCATACTATCCAATTTACCAAAGGCAAGTTTTGTCACCAACTCAGAGCCAAGACACAATATAAACAGGGAAGCTTGTCCAAAAAAAGTTCTAGCGGGGAAAAAGATCCTCCATGCCATAAGTCAAGAAGTCAGTCAGGTTGAAAATTAAACTGGAAGGTAATGGATGGGTGAAGACAATGAATGATGGAGCCAACACTAGCAAGCCAAAACAATGGTGGGAATGACTACCTCTATTCTCCCTAAGGAGGGTAAAACCAATGAGTATAGATCAAGAACTTCCAAGTCTAAGTAGGGACATCAATACATAGTACAATATAGTATATATAACCAATTCCATATAAATATGACAGCCAGATCATGATACCACGAGTCAATACATGTCACAAGAATCAGTATAAGAGCTATAACAACCATAACACAATATAAAATGCTGAGTCATAACCATGCAATATAATCTATTTGAAACACCATCTATATAATGAGAAAGTACTGATATAACACTGGGCATCCATGACTGCTCTGAAATGAAATAAATGGCTACACCGGTCCTCAAATATGAGTGTCTTGAGACTCAGTCCTGACATGGGAGAGTTCCATAGTCCACAAATATAATCATGATCCATAAAAAATGTTCATCTCGGCATCTCATATGTAAGAGATCTGGCTGAAAAATGTACTATGTCTGAATAATAGAATATGGTAGCCTGGCTACTATATATGTGATAACAACTACTCTCTGCAAAAATATTAGTCATTGCTCCTTCGCTACCTTAGTCATCTGAAAACCCGAGAGCTAAAAAAATACTCCATGAATTTTTTTTGTGTATGAAATGAGGGCGTCGACCTCCTATTTATACACATTTTCCTTCATAATTTTGAGCCGACCTAATCTCAATAAAATTTTAATTTAAAAACATTTTAGTGTATTTTATGGAGTCGACTTCACCATTAAAATTAACTAATATCTTCTCCTTTTTGCAGGTCGACCTTTCAAAGCAAGGTTAAATGAATTTAATTAAATTATATTTAAATCTTTCTTTGGGTGGACCCTTCAATAGGGCTTCAACATAAAGAAAATATTTTAACAAATGAGAAGGAGCTACATCCATATTTTAGGGACTTGTCCTTTTATATTCACATTAATGTTGCCATGTATCATCCATGTTCACAAGGGGCCACAAACAAGGGTTGTCTGTTTCTTCCATAAGCAAGGGGATCCACACACACATGAGCCTCTTCAAGGATGTATGCCATCACTATGTCCTTGATAGCTATGGGTATCAAATACCTCAAGGATAAGGGTACAAAGTGCTATTACCAATCATCATTAAGCATGTGGTCCTAAAGACCATCTTGTGGGTTCAAGGGCCTCTTCAAAAGATTCTTCATCATACCTCCATGCAAGTTCATGACCATCCATCACAATCAACAACTTTAAGGGTTTAATCAATTAAGCAAGGGATTCCATGGACATTATCAAATGTGTAGTGTCTCCAAGGACTATACAACCACATATGTTGGTTCCAAGACCCAAGTTGCCACGTGTGAGGTTACCAACATCATGTAGCCATTCATTGAAGGTACCAAGTGACCATCAAGTATGTCCATCAATGTAGCAAGAGTCCTTGACCTTTGCCATGTCATCAACCTTATTATGCTTTCCATGTCATCACCCTTTGTCATGCTTTCCATGTCATCAATGCTTTGTCATTAATGTGTTGTCATCAATCTTTCCCTTTGTCATTGATGGCAACCTTCTCTTTTAATTTTTCTCCCCTTTTGACATTAATGACAAAGGGTCAACCCTTAATCCTCCAATAGCTTCACAATTCCCAATATATATATATATATATATTCTTGAAAACTTCATAAAATCAAGCTGAGATGTTTGCTCCCGTTTTCATGTCAACTTTTTCATTGGCCTATCTCCCTCTGTAACATAGGATTTTTTTTTATTTTCTGAGCTAATCTCCCTCTTTGATTGAGCTTGGTTTTGTTTCTTGGAGATCATCCTTATACTTTTTCACTTTCCATCATTAATTGTTCAAAAGTATACATACTCCCCCTTTGCTTGATGCACCATGCTTTTGTCGTTGTTTTTCATGGCATATTGCTCCCCCTAAGCTCGTGTCTTCAAAATTGTTTCTTGGAACACCTTATCTCTCCAATTGAGTTATAGCAGGCCGAGATGATGTTTTCCCGTCAATTTTGGTATAACTTTGTTACTAAGCCACTCAATAATTTAGTCCTTCAGATCTGTCCTTTAATTTTCATGTTTCTATGTCACTTGAGTTCAGATCCTTAAACTTCATTGTACTCTTCATATTATTTTGAAGATTCGCATCTATTCTTTCAGTAGTCCTTGAAAATTGATCTTTGGATGCCATATCCAAAATTAAAATTCTGTACAGCTCATCATGAAAATATAACTAGTAGGATTATAATCATTTTTATTTCCAATAAGCCAATCATATCAACAATCATCTAGTAAATTCATAAAAGGTAAGCTTGCATCAAGGGAAATCCTTCAAACATCACCATGTTGCTTTACTTTATTTGCTAACCATACTCCCCCTATCAACATGTCACGATCCTTGGACCTGTTTCTTAATTGGAGCAGCCATCATTTACGCTTGAGTCTATTCTCCAGCCTTCATGGACTCAAGGTGTACTTAAAGTCTTTAAAAGGACTTCAATTTTGGCTTGCCATATGGAAACCATCCTCTGTGCAATGATCAACTTTATTCATAGACACCGCACCACTTAGCCTTTGAATCTTTTCTTCTTGCCTCTTAGCATCATTCTCAATGAGTATTGGCTGACATATCTTCTTTCCTTTCTCTTCTCTAGAGAAATTATTTTCAGTGGCTTGAACCTGGTCTTTCCTTCTCCATGCTTTGTTGATCCTTTTCCTGCAATCTCTAGCACTGTGCTCATACATGTGACAGTTGTAGCATTGAATGATTTTGTTCAACTTATTTCTACACTCCCTTGCTATATGACCATAATTATGGCAATTGTAACATTGAACATAAGCACACATACCTCTAGTTCTAGACAGAATCGATATGTCCCAAGATTTGCAATTAACAGTCGTATGTCCAAACTTATTGCAAGAATAAAAATAACCATAGAATGTCTTTTAATACCTTGTAACAAGTGGTCTTCTTTGTGATATGGTCCTTCTTGGGAGATCATGATGACTGGATCTTCCTTGTTTTAGAGAAGCTTCCTTGTTTTTTCGAGTTTGAGTATCTTCTTTCTTGCTTTCTTCACCATGCTCAAGACTCTTTAGAATCTTTGCATAACTCCTAGTCTTCTCTTTAGTCTTCTTTTCTGGGAGCTTGAAGTCTTCAATGATCTCTTCTTTATCATAGCCTAATCCGGTCTTGACATGTGGTGATCTCTAATAACTGAGGATGTCATCTAGAATTGAAGAACTCTTTTTAAACTTCAAATTTGTAGCAGCTGTCATTTTTATTTCCTCTTTTGAAGAAATGATTTCAAACTCTTTTGCTTTACTAATGTTATTTTGTTCCAATAGTTGAGCTTTGGCCTTTTCCAATTGACGTTTAAGACATGCATAGGTCTCATTCATTTCTTTCAAGTTAGCCACCTCATTTTTTACTCTGTCAATTTCATCTTTCAAGGATCTAATTTCTGCATTCTTTTCTTGAAGTTGACTCATGAAGTTTTGTTGAGTTTCTTCAACTGGATTTTTCATATCATGTTTCTCCTACTCATATTTTTCTAATAGTCTTTGTTGTAGCTCATCCTTTTCTCTAGATTTCTTCAATTTATGCAAGACCTTTCTTTCAATCTTTGTAAGTGCTTCCTCTGGTACTTCATTTATTGAACAAACTGTCTATTCATCCATTGTGTGTGTCCAAGGATCGCATTCAATCTAGTTAGGCTTGTGCTGAAGGTATGCTTTGATACCAATTGTTAGACACAATGGCCACACTGAGAGGGGGGTGAATCAGTGTGAGAGCAATTATAATTTTTTTACCTTCTTTTAATCAATCAGAGTATATCAATCATTTGTCATCAATTGCATAATCAAATTAATCATGAGTCATAAACACAACATCACATCAAAAGAGACACAACAATATATGTAAATTTGTTTATGTATTGTGCATGGAATACTACAATCTTCTCGATTACAATCAACACCGACTAATGAAAAGAAAACCAACTCTTGTAACAAGACCCATCCTGGATTTCTTAGCTCCAACTAAGAAGGGTTTGAGGAATCCAATGCTCAAGTGCAAGATTCCTCTTGCAAGCTTGATGCCAATATTTGATTATCATCAATCTGCTGCTCAATCATTTCAGTTCATCAACCTCTGCTCATCAACATTGTTTCTGCCACATCACTTGTCATCTCGTCATCATGTCTACTGTTGTAGGTGTATCATACAGGATGTCAGACTTCTTTTCTCATCATTCTTCACTTCTGCAATACAACTTGTCATTGTGGTCTATTCATACAAGACACACTTATGCTTAAGGTATCAATGCCATATCATTACTATTGTCATCATTATCATCAAAAGGTCTGTCAAACTGAGCATGTATTCAAGATACCAAAATCACCATCAATGTCTTACAAGAATTCGTCATCATTATGTCTGCATGTGCATGGATGCCTTTTCACACATATTGCATCACATCATCATATCAACATCATGTATCAAAGTGCACAAGGTATGTCATCATCATCAAACAAGGTCTGTTGCATCACTGTATTTGCACTGTATATATCACTTACAGTGGATGTAATTGTGCATGGTAGAGAATCATCATAACATACTAGGTGTCATCATCGTGTATGGAATAAGCATATACTGTGGTGTAAACTAGTACACATCATCATAAAACGCATCATCACTCTTTGCACTAGCATGCATTGTATCATAAACATAGTGTAGGCATCATCACCATCTCATATCAACACACTTCACTTTATAATATACTATCAAGCTATTGTACATACCAGAAATGGATTATACATCATCATTAAGACATAGTGTACTGTACCCTAGATCAATATCAGTTGCTTCCCAAAATAAATGTTACTACTGTAACCCTTAGATTCGTCTCAGTACCTTGGATTGTTGTTGGTCATCAAACAGTTAGGGACTGTTTCCTTAGTCAATACTCCACGAAAAATGTCAGTAAGAATTCCCAGTTAGCGAGCCATCTTTACTACACTTTCACTGTGTTGTTGGAGTGCTTAAAACAGTGTTGTTGTTGCTGCTACAGTCAATAATTCGGGACTGTTCAATAGATCAACCTCTGCTGCAAAAACAGACACAAGCAAGTCCAACATTGGATATGTTTTGACCCCAGGAAATTCCAAAAGGACTGTTGTAAAAAGAGGAAAATAGTCTGGTGTAAACACTTCTTCAAAGTTCAGGTTTGTGGAATATACTAGGTCAACTATTAGGGGTTGCTCCTACTGCTACTCCCACCGAAACTGAGCCTCAATCAACGAACTTTCTTGAGTCATAACTCCTCAGCGAGTCTTCATTTGTTCACTTTGTTGGATGTTGTTTTAACCCATGCAAATCCAACTTGGACTGCCTTTGTTGTTGTTACAATCTCGGGTATGCTCCTAGACCTCTGATGCCACTTAGTTCTCCTCAATCCACGAGTTAGCCTCCAACACCATGCTCCAAATTGGTAAAATAAAAATGAAAAATAAAAATTTGTTATCCTCCAACAAGTTTGAGACTATGTATACTTCTTAGTCAACTTGCATGTTGTTGAAACAATTTCAGGAGGCTACTACAAACAAAAATGAAAATCAGACCCTAAAGATCCTCCTCTTTCTGTAAATTCGGGTCTACAAAAATCGCAGTCACTTCTCTCTGTAAAAATTTCAGTCCCTGCTCCTTCTCTGCCTCAGTCATCCGAAAACCTCAAAGCTAAAAAAATACTCCACGAATTTTTTGTGTGTATGAAATGAAGGCGTCGACCTCCTATTTATACACATTTTCCTTCATAATTTTGAGCTGTCCTATCTCAATAAATTTTTAAATTAAAAACATTTTAGTGTATTTTATGGAGCCGACTTCACCATTAAAATTAACTAATATATTCTCCTTTTTGTAGGTCGACCTTCCAAGGAAAGGTTAAATGAATTTAATTAAATTATAATTAAATCTTTCTTTGAGTGGACCCTTCAATAGGGCTTCATCATAAAGAAAATATTTTAACAAATGAGAGGAGCTACGTCCATATTTTAGGGACTTGTCCTTTTATAATCACATTAATGTTGCCATGTCTCATCCATGTTCACAGGGGCACAAACAAGGGTTTCTCGTTTCTTCCATAAGCAAGGGGCTCCACACACACATGAGCCTTTTCAAGGATGTGTGCCATCACTATGTCCTTGATAGTTATGGGTATCAAATACCTCAAGGATAAGGGTACATTGTGTTATTACCAATCACCATTAAGTATGTGGGCCTAAAGGCCATCTTGTGGGTTCAAGGGCCTCTTCAAAAGCTTCTTCATCACACCTCCATGCAAGTTCATGGCCATCCATCATAATGAACGAATTTAAGGGTTTAATCAATTAAGAAGGGGCTTCCATGGACATCATCAAATGTGTAGTGGCTCCAAGGACTATTGAACCACATATGTGGGTTCCAAGACCCAAGTTGCCATGTGTGAGGGTACTAACATCATGTAGTCATTCATTGAAGGTACCAACTTCCCATCAAGTATGTCCATTAATGTAGCAAGAGTCCTCGACTTTTTCCATGTCATCAACCTTATTATGCTTGCCATGTCATCACCCTTTGTCATGAATGACAACCTTGATCATCAACAAATTTTTTCAATGAAATTGTATGCCGTGTACCAAACACGAACATTGATGAAACAACTAATTATAATATCTCAACAATATTTTATGAGCTCCCTGATGGACATATTCAATTAAAGGAAGTTCTAGATTTGGAGGGCAAGGTGGTAAAGAATCCATGTTTTAGACATAAATCAACATTTGAAGTTTTAGGGAGGAGCTGACACAAAATAAGTAGATAGCATGATATTTCAAGTCTTAAAAACTAACAAATAGAAGATTCAGTCTAGGCTTGGGTGTCACAAGGATAAGTTGGCAGATATATCCCTAATTTTTCAGGCATCAATTCAAGTATGTTCAAGCACAAAGAAGGGTGAGGTAACTAGTTGGAAGCAAGGGATACAAATTCAAGTCAAAGGATCAACATATTAAGTAACAAATCTAGTAATTTCAAGGCATTTAAACTCAACAGTTAAAGGATAAAGAGCATCTACAGGTGGCAGACTGAACATGAGGATAATCTTCAACATTTCTAACTTCAGTATTCAAGATCCCACGTTTTCAGGCATTTGTTTTCAGTTAAAGAATTACTGGCAACATCTTCTAGCATTCAAAACATAGCAACATTTCCATATTTTTAGTCATTTACTGTTAAATTGATTCCTAGAAGGTAATGATTAGTTATACACCTGTCATCATTTTATTATCAACTTTTTATTTTTAGAAAGGGAAGTTAGGATGACTCGAATCTTTTTGGTCGGCTGGGCTATCATTTTTTTATATATGCGCATGTAAAATGTAGATAGGGGGGTTCGACTCTCATTGGGAGAGGCTTTTTCATTGTAGTCACTAGGGTACTTAATGTATATATTTTTAATGAAGTTAGCACAACGATGACAGTATTTCTGAAACAAAGATTCATTCCATTATTTGTTTTCAGTGTGTACTTTCTTGTTATTTATCATTTCATTATTTGTTATCTTTTTCTTGCATTTAGCTGAAGTAAATGTAGGGAATTCATCTTTTAGTGATGCTCCTTGCATACAGAAATGCATGTTATGTTTTAATGATGACTGGTCCAGAATTGACCCTCCTTTGGTGCTTAACTCACAGTTATTAGCCTTCATGTTCTTTCTTCTAAAGTTGTATTGGGAATTCATCTTTGTTTTGATGCTACTAATGTAATGGGATTTTTATATTTCACTCTGCTATCATAGAATACTTTTTATTACTCAAGAACGTACTCATTCTGCCTTTGTTATCTCAGAAATACAACATTGTCTTTGACTTCATATCATAACCAGAATTTGACTCCATTGCCCGATGGAATTTTTCCCTCGTTTGTCTAACCACAACCTATCAATTTACCAATCTTTGTCCCATTTTGAACCTAGCCACTATTTTATTGCATAATCAGTTACCACAATGGCCTTGAGTAGTAATCTTATTCAGGGAGGCTCCTTTGACTAAAAAGGTAATTTTTGGTCTAAAGTTGGTTTGAGGTTACCTTAGGAATTTCCTCTCACATCCAAAGGAATTTTTTGAGTGCTAACATTTTGGCACCGTTGTTGGGAAAACGAAAGCCAAATCTTTACCCATATATTTGAAGTCATGTGAATGTTCTTTCGAAGATAAGATTTGTTTCTTAGAAGCATTTGCGAAGGAGATCGAACATAAACTGCATGTTATAAAATATCACAAAATACCCCAAGTTCCTCCATTTCTGGATCTTTCTTCTGAATTTTCATTTCAGCATGAACCAAAAGACATTAAGCTTCCCTTGTCTTTTGTTATTGAGGATGAAGACTACTTTCTTGTTGATCAACAAGAAGTATTTTCTCATGTCATTGAGGACCCTTTTGTAACTTTGCTGGAACCTATAATGGAAATCAACCTTGTGGTGTTCATAGATCATAGAGAAAGTATCCGATGGCGGAATGAATTGTCATACTTTCAGCTTTTCTCTTTATCCAGAGGAGCTGAAAGAAAGCAACACTCAAGAAGCCATTTTCTTGACTGGCTTCATTGGAAATCAGATATTTCTTTATTTGGCATTTGTGCTCAGTAAAGTAGGGTGGGTAAGTGTGTGCAATAAGCTTACCAGACAATCATCTTTTCAATATGTACAGTTCAGTTTCAGTTTGATTTCAGTATATGTGCTTTCAACTTTCAGTAGTTGGTATCAACTTACTTTCAATTTGTGGAGTGGGATTTGCTTGCAGTATGGATTCAGTTGATGGTTGCAGGTCAGATCAGGCTGCGGGTTTCATAAAAGTTTGTGAGGATAACATACTAAATTTGGAGCCAATTTTATCACATACTAAATTTTTGTAGATTTGTGTAAAATTATAGCAATTTGGATAAAATGGGTAAATAATAAAAATAACTTGGTATAGCCAATTCAATGCCATCGGGCTTATTACAGGGCCTTATTTTATCAAAATGTGGTGGGCCATGCCCAAGATGGGTAAATAATAAAGGCTTATTACAGGGCCCAAGTTTATTTAATAAAAATGTGGTGGGCCATGCCCAAGATGGGTAAATAATAAAAATAACTTGGTATAGCCAATTCAATCCCCTCAGGCTTATTACAGGGCCCAAGTTTATTTTATCAGAATGTAGTGAGCCATGCCCAATCCCCAAGTCTAAACGATTAGAATCGAGTCACACAGAGGAAGATCTCGCTTGGGGCACCTTGTTTTCTCAATGCTCTAATGTTAGTTGCAATCATCGACGTATATAAAAGCTTGGAAATATTTCTCATCTGGTTTGTGTGGGATAATGTTCTTATTGAAAAATAGAAAAGTGCAAGTTTTAAACCCCAACGCTTTACAGTTCTGGGTTTTATCTTGTGATTAAAGGATAAAGTGCAGCGGTTGCAGCTGTCGAAGGCATTCACCAAGTGTCATAATATGCTAATATGGAAGGAAGAGAGTCACGAGGAGGGTCTCGATCTTCCTCCAATATATATCCACAGATGCATGAGAATCCAAACAAATTCCATGGAGCATCGTTCATGTTTTGAGAAAATATCAGGCAAAGGAGTTATTGGTAGTCAGGGTAAAGGTCGTTTTTCAGTTTCCATTGATTCGATCGTTATCATGGTGAGACATTTATTATTTACATTGGTAGCAAACCTCATAAATAGCCTGCGTCACCATTAGAAAATATCATCCCTCGTGTGGTTGGTACACTCTGACTTGCATGGACCAAGAATGGTTCCAGCCTTGTTCTTAATAAAGAATGGAGCATTAACTTCCTTGTTTCTGGACGCCCCACTTCTTTCGTTGTTGATTGTGGTGATGGATCGACAACTGTTGTTGCAGTGCATAATGTATATGCTTTTTTTTAAAGGTTGTGGCGTATTCTCCCATTGACAAGGAGGTTTTAATTGATTCCCTCAGGAAGACATTGGAGAGTAAAGGGATTTTGCTAAGGCCTCGATATTGATTCAAGGGAAAGGAGGTTTTCCCAGGACAATTTCAAATTGTAGATGTTGATTTTCCTAATACAATTGTGAGTTATAAAATATACGCATAGATGATTATTGCAAATGTTTTCAAAGAAACTGTATGCCGTGTACCAGACATGAAATTTGATGAAACAACTTATTCTAATATCCCAACAATAATTTATGAGCTCCCTGATGGAAAGATTCAATTACAGGAAGTTCCAGATTTGGAGGGCAAGGTGGTAAAGCATCCATTTTTTGGACATAAATCAACATTTGAAGTTTTAGGGAGTTGGCACAGAAAAAGTAGATAGCATGATATTTCAAGGCCTGAAAACTAACAAATAGAAGATTCACTCCAGGATTGGGTATCACGAGATAAGTGTGCAGATATATCCCTAATTTTCAAGCATCAATTCAAGTATGTTCAAGCACAAAGAAGGGTGAAGTAACCAGCTGGAACCAAGGGATAAAAATTCAAGTCAAAGGATAAACATGTTAAGTAACAAATCCAGTAATTTCAAGTCATTTAAACTCAGCAGTTAAATGATTAAGAGCATCTACAGGTGGAAGAATCAACATCAAGATCATATTTAGCAATTCTAACTTCTGTATTCGAGATCCCACATTTTTAGGCATTTGTTTTTAGTTAAAGAACAATTGAAGACATCTTCTAGCATTTGAAACATGTCAAAGAATCATTTCCAGATTTTGTCATTTATTGTTAAATTGATTCCTAGAAAGTAGTGATTAGTTATACACCTGTCATCATTTTATATCAGCTTTTTATTTTTAGAAAGGGAAGTTAGGACTACTTGAATCTCTTGGGGGGCTGGGCAGTCATTTTTTTAAATATGCATATGTAAAACACAGGGAGGGGGTTCGACTCTCATTGGGAGAGAGTCTTTTTCATTGTAGCTATTGGGATACTTTTTATATATATTTTTAACAAAGTTAGCATAGTGGTGACAGTATTTTTGAAATAAAGATTCATTTCAGTATGTGTTTTTAGTGTGTACTTTCCTGTTATTTATCATTTCATTATTTGTTATTTTTTTCTTGCATTTAGATGAAGTAAATGTATGGAATTCATATTTTAGTGATGCTCCTTGCATACATAAATGCATGTTATGTTTTAATGATGTTTGGTCTATAATTGACCTTCCTTTGGTGCTTAACTCACAGTTATGAGCTTTCTTGTTCTTTCTTCTAAAGTTATATTGGGAATTCATCTTTGTTTTGATGCTCCCAATGTAATGGGATTTTTCTATTTCATTCTGCTATCATGGAATACTTTTTACTGCAATGAAGAACGTACTCATTCTGCCTTTGTTATCTCACAAATACAACATTGTCTTTGACTTCATATCATAACCAGAATTTGACTCCATTGCCCGATGGAATTTTTCCCTCGTTTGTCTAACCACAACATATCAATTTACCAATCTTTGTCCCATTTTGAACCTAGCCACTATTTTATTGCATAATTAGTTACCATAGTGACCTTGAGTAGTAATCTTATTAAGGGAGCCCCTTTGACTTAAAAGGTTAGTTTTTGGTATAAAGTTGGTTTCAGGTTACCTTAGGAATTTCCTCTCACATCCAAAGGAATTGTCTGAGTGCTAACATTTTGGCGTCGTTTCCCGAGAAAAAAAGGCCAAATATTTCCCTGGGTATGAACGACAAAGTTTCAGATTTGACTGTTGATGGTGAACAACGATCATACATCAATCAGGTTGTGCATCTTTCACCTGGATACTCCAGCCTCGAAGAATCCAGATTTCAAAATTTTTATGGTGAATCCATTGTCAAAAGTTTTTAAGAGTTTGAAGTGTTGATCTGGTTTCCTCATCAATCAAGATGACAGGGTATGTGGCAAATTCTATTTATGTTGAGGGTTTTAAAGAGCATTTTGATATGTTTAATGATGATCAAATCGAAGAAGTTTTTTCAAAATCTTTACCCATATATTTGAAGTCATGTGAATGTTCTTTTGAACATAATATTTGTTTCTTAGAATCATTTTCCAAGGATATTGAAAATGAACTTCATGTTATAAAAGATCACAAAATACCCAAATTCCTCCATTTCTGGGTCTTTCTTCTGAATTTTCATTTCAACGGGAACCAAAAGACATTAAGATTCCCTTGTCTTTTGTTATTGAGGATGAAGACTACTTTCTTGTTGATCAACAAGAAATATTTTCTTAGGTCATTGAGGACCCTTTCGTAACTTTGTAGGAACCTACAATGGAAATCAGCTTTGTGGTGTTCATAGATCATCGAGAAAGTATCTGATGGCGGAATGAATTGTCATACTTTCAACTTTTCTCTTTACCTGAAGGAGCTGAAAGAAAGCATCAGTCAAGAAGCCATTTTCTTGACTGGCTTCATTGGAAATCAGAGATTTCTTGATTTGGAATTTGTGCTCAGTAAAGTAGGATAGGTAGGTGTGTGCAATAAGCTTACCAGGGAATCATATTTTTGGTATGTACAGTTCATTTTTAGTTTGATTTCAACATATGCGCTTTCAGCTTTCAGTAGTCGGTATCAACCTACTTTCAGTTTGTGGAGTGGGATTTGCTTGCAGTATGGATTCAGTTGATGATTGCAGGTCAGAGCAGGTTCCGGGTTTCAAAAAATATTGGGAGTAACATCCCCATTGGAGCCAATGTTATCACATACTAATTTTTTTGTAGATTTATGTAAAATATTAGTAATTTGGATAAGATGCGTAAATAATTAAAATAACTTGGCTTTATACCCAAGTCAATGACCTCAGGGCTTATTACAGGGCCTAAGTTTATTTTATCAAAATGTATTGGGCCAAGCCCAATCTCCAAGTCTGAGCTCAGTGTGAGATGCATTATGTATCAAGCAACCTAGAGTTTACGCAACATTGAATCACAAAATGTATTGGGCCAAGCCCAATCTCCAAGGCTGGCCTAAGTTTATTTTATCAAAATGTATTGGGCCAAGCCCAATCTCGAAGTCTGAGCTCAGTGTGAGATGCATTATGTATCATGCAACCTAGGGTTCACAAAACATTGAATAACAAGTTAATCTTTAGCTGAAGCGCTAAGTAACAAGTCACATGGAGCAAGATTTCGTAAGGGGCACCTTGTTTACTCAATGCGTCGATGTGTATTGCAATCATCAGGGCATATAAATGCTTGGAAATATTTCTCATCTAGTTTGTGTGGGATAATGTTCTCGTTGCAAAAATAGAAAAGAGCAAGTTTTAAACCCCAACGCTTTACAGTTGTGGGATTTATCTTGTGATTAAAGGATAAAGTGCATCCTTTACAGCTGTCGAAGGCATTCACCAAGAATCATAATATGCTAAGATGGAAGGAAGACAGTCATAAGGAGGGTCTTGATCTTCCTCCAATATATATCCACGGATGAATGAGAATCCAAACACATGCCATGAAGCATCGTTCATGTTTTGAGAAAATATTAGGCAAAGGAGTTATTGGTACTCAAGGCAAAGGTCATTTTTCAGTTGCCATTGATTCAATCGTTATCATGGTGAGACATTTATCATTTATATTGGTAGCAAACCTCATAAATAACTTTCGTGGTTTGGGAGGTTTAGCCAAACAAAAAAGCCTCCGTTTGTTGATTGCTACGCTCTCACCTGATGTTGTTCTTCTTCAAGAAACCATGACTAGTGATTATCCTGCTTTATTTGCCTTCTCCAAGATCTGTCCGGGATGGGAGTTTTGTGCTATTAATGCTGAAGGCCTCTCTGGATGGAATCCAAAACTATTACGCTGTAAGGCTTTCCACACAGCTGCTGGTATCCTTCTTAAAGCATCCATCCGTGGTTCTCCTATTAAGATTTCCATTTTAAACTGCTATGGTCCTTATATCAATCGAGAGGCCTTTTGGAACTCTTTAGCTCTCGGTGGTTTGCTTTCTCTCCCCAATCTCATTCTGGCTGGAAACTTAAACTTTACACTAAATGCTTCTAAGATTTGGGGCTCCAAAGCGCGTTTGGATCCACTGGGTCCTTATTTCTCCAAGATTATATCAGACTTCCATCTAGTGGATATGGCCCCCACCTGTGCTGGTCCTACCTGGAGGAATGGTAGGATGGGGGAAGATGGTATCTCTAAAAGACTTGACCGTTTCTTATTATCTGATCAGCTTGTATCTTCTCTTCCCAGATATAGAGTCTGGATCCATAGATGTGGATTATCGGACCACTTCCCGGTTATTCTTGAATGGCTGGATCAGCAGATTGATTGTGCTCTGCCCTTTAAGTTTAATCAGTCCTGGTTATTAAATGAGGAGTTTACCAACATGATAAGGACTGAATGGCCTCGTATTCTCTCTGACAACTCGATGGATCCCATGCTTGACCTCTCTTATAAGCTTCGAATCCTTAAAGATAAAGTTAAAGCCTGGACCAAGATCGAAGCCCGGAAGATGCAGGATAAGTCTGTTCAGCTGGAAGAGGAGATTAATTCCCTCCTCTCCTCATCTGCTTCAGCTTTACTGTCTGATGATCAGCATCTTAGACTCATTTCACTAAAGGCGGATCTACAAAAGATGATTGATCATGAAATTTACTCTGCAAGACTTCAAAGTAGGGTTACTTGGGCTTTAAATGGGGATGCTAATACTAAGTTTTTTCATGTGGTGGCCTCTGCTCAAAGAAATCATAACGCGATTTGGAGCCTTCAGAACGATAGTGGTGTTTGGGTTTCAGATGACCACTGTATTAAAACCCTTGGGACTCAACATTTCAGGAAGATATTTGAAGATGATAATCTGACCTCCATTTCTTCCCAACTGAAGGTTGTCTGACTTTTTCCATCCTTCATTAGTCCTGAGGAGAAGGGGACCTTTTTGAGTGCTGTCACTATTTAGGAAATTGAAAGAGCCCTTAAATCTTTTAAAAAAGATAAGGCTCCAGGCCCAGATGGATGGCTTGTTGATTTCTACTTGACCTTTTTTGATCTATTGGGTCCCCTCCTTGTCAAGATGGTTGAAACTTCTAGGATTTTGGGCAAAGTTGCTCCTGCCATTAACTCCACTTTCCTCACTTTAATTCCAAAAGTTGATAGACCTGTTACCTTTGCAGATTTCCGGCCTATTTCTCTTTGTATTCTCTGTTATAAACTGATTTCAAAAATTGCTGCCTTGAGACTCAAGCCTTTTTTAGATGCCTCCATTTCTCCTCAGCAGTTCGGATTCCTAAAGAATCGTCAAATCCTTGACCCCATAGCTATCACCCAGGAAGTCTTACATACTGTCAAAGTCCGTAAAAGAAATGCTATCATCCTGAAGTTAGATTTGACAAAAGCATTTGACGGGGTCAACTGGATTTTTATTCATCTTATTCTTTTGCAAATTGGAGTTCCTCTGGAGGGGGTGAACTGGATTATGGGATGCATCTCTTCAGTTAATTTTGCAGTTCTGGTTAATGGCTCTCCTTCTTTTTTTCCGGCTTCTCGAGGTGTCAGACAAGGCTGCCCCTTATCTCCTCTTTTGTTTATTCTGGTTATTGAAGGACTGAGCCTTTTGATCCAAGAGGCTAGAAGAAAGGGTGAGATAAAAGGAATAAAAATAAACGCTAGTCTCATTCTCACTCACTTACTGTTCGTGGATGACGTGATCCTTTTTGGTTTTGGTTCTCTTGAGGAATGGAGGGTTTTTAAAGTCATCCTTGATACCTTTTGTGAAGCTTCTGGTATGAGTATAAACATAAACAAATCCGGCTTCCTCCATAATGACTTGGGTGAGGATATTCTACAAAGCATTAATGGACATCTTCCTTATAAATTTGATTCTCTGATAAAAGGTTTTGTTTATCTTGGTTGTTTTTTGAAGCCAACAGGATATCAGATTAAGGATTGGTTCTGGCTTATCACTAAAGTTGAAAAGAGGATCTCACATTGGACAAATCGATTGCTGTCCATTGGTGGTAGACTTGTTCTTATTCGATCTGTACTCTCAAGTATTCATGTCTATTGGTTATATCTCTTTCCAATTCCGGTTACTATACTTGACAAACTCAGAAAAATTATCTTCTCTTTTCTTTGGGGCTCTTCAACAATTAATAAAAATTTCCATCTTGCTGACTGGAAATTATTGACTCGTCCAATATCTCTAGGTGGACGGGGGATTAAACACCTGCCCAGTTTTAGTTTATCATTAAGGATGAAAATTTTTTGGCAGGTGCTTAATAATTCTGGTATTTGGAACAATCTCATTTCTGTCAAATATATGAAAAACAGGCCGGTTCATATATGGTTGAGAGAAAAATCTTTTGCTGTTGGAAATGCCTCCATTATCTGGCGAGGATTCTCTGCAACCTTGCCATGGATTGGCAAGGGTTTGATTTGGCATTCTGGAAATGGCTCGGATATTCGATTGGGTGCGGATCTAGTTGTAGGTTTGGGTTCTTCTTACATTTTGCCAATTGATCTAAGGGAGTATCTTGAAAATTATGGCATTGTTACTCTTGAACAAGCCAGGAATTGCACCCCCTTTGCCTCAAATTATTGGTTCACGGCGGATGAGCTCGATCTAAGTGGTGATTGGAAATTATTATGGAATAATTATACTCGGGGGCTGGATTATGGCAAAATTATTTTATCAGACCAGCAGGATAACCTCCTATGGGCTCATAGTAACTTTGTGGGATCAAACGGATGCTTCAAGTTATGATTGCATCACGGTTAACAGTTTCGATCCTCGAGATTATTCAATGGAATTCCTGTGGACTAATCGCATTCCCCTGAAAATTGCATGTTTTAATTGGCTCGTAGCTAAAGACCGCATCTTAACGTGGGATCATTTACAGAAAAAAGGCTTTCAGGGGCCAGGCAGATGCATTCTGTGTAATAGAAATTTGGAAGATATTCCACATCTCTTCCTGTTTTGTCCTTTCAGTGCCGGAGTCTTAGCTTACTTCTCTACTAAATTTGGGTTTGACATCCCCACATTTGATTCTGTCCCCACTCTACTGTATCATTGGTTTAGTTCCAACCTGCGATATGCTTCTTTCAGGTATCTGCCTTTATTCATTATCTGGAGTTTATGGCTTCTTCGTAACCTTTGCATTTTTGAAAATAGGAAACCTGTTATGCATTCCCTATTATCCAGAATAGAGGAATTATTAGATTCCCATCCAGCTCCTCTTAAAAAGATAAAAGTGAGGGATATTGGTCCTAAACCTGTTTTAGACTATCCTTGCGGTTTTTTCGATGGGGCTGCTTCAAATAATATCGGTGGCTCGGGGTTTGTCATCTATTTAAATGAGAACCACTACTTCAGTTTTTCCTTGGGATGTGGTAAGAGTACTAATACAAGAGTAGAGTTGTTGGCTTCTTGGGCAGTCTTAAAAGTTAGTTAGATGATGGGATTACCAATTCATTTGGTTTATGGAGACTCAAAGGTTATTATCTCCTGGCTCAACAGATCGGCAGCACTTGATGTTCCTTCTCTGATGCATTGGTGTAAAGATATAAAAAATATGCTTCATTTGGCCCCTCTAGTGATCTTCAAGCACATTTTTCGTGAGCATAACTTTCTGGCAGACGGACTCTCAAAGCAAGCCCTGAATATGGATTTAGGCCATGTTTACTTTACTGAGCATTTGGACGGTAGAATCATATATGATGGTCATTATTTACTTTTCTAGCTGATGGTTCTCTTGTCTTTTGGACATCAGCATTTTTTATATTTATGCTCCTGTTGTTGATTGAGTCCTCTCTGCTAGCAGGTTTTGCTCAGGATTATATGATTGTCGACCACTCTCGATACCATTTTCAGTATTCTGACCTTATTTAGTTCAAGGATGATGAGAAAAGTCTGCTATGATCAGACTTTTATCCATTTCTTGGTTGTTTCAGTTTGCTTGATCCTTTGTTAGTTGTATGTTGTATTGTTTTGTCTGAAGTGCTATTTCAGTAGCTATGTTGCTATGTAAAAGATGTCTTTTGATTCACATGAATATCAAAGGCTGGCATTTTTCCTCTGAAAAAAAAACCTCATAAATAACTTGCGTAGCCATGAGAAAATATCATCCCTCGTGTGGTTGGTACACTCTGACTTGCATGAACCAAAAATGGTGCCAGCCTTGTTCTTAGTAAAGAATGCAGCATTATCTTCCTTGTTTTTGGAGGCCCCACTTCTTTCGTTGTTGATTGTGGTGATGGATCGACAACTGTTGATGCAGTGCATAATGTATATGTTTTTTTAAAGGTTGTGGCATCTTCTCCCATTGACAGGGAGGATTTAACTAATTCCCTCATGAAGACATTGGAGAGTAAAGGGATTTTTCTAAGGCCTCGATATTCATTCAATGGAAAAGAGGTTCGCCTAAGACAATTTCAAATTGTAGATGTTGATTTTCCTAATAGAATTATGAGTTATAAAAGATACCCATAGATGATTATTGCAAATGTTTTCAAAGAAACTGTATGCCGTGTACCAGACACGAACTTTGATGAAACAACTTATTCTAATATCCCAACAATACTTTATGAGCTCCCTGATGTAAAGATTCAATTAAAGGAAGTTCCAGATTTGGAAGGCAAGGTGGTAAAGCATCCATGTTTTAGACATAAATCAACATTTGAATTTTTAGGGAGGAGCTAGCACAGAAACAGTAGATAACATGATATTTCAAGGCCTGAAAACTAACAAATAGAATATTCACTCCATGATTTGGTATCACGAGGATAAGTTGGAAGTTATATCCCTAATTTTCAAGCATCAATTCAAGTATGTTCAAGCACAAAGAAGGGTGAAGTAACCAGCTGGAAGAAAGGGATGCAAATTCAAGTCAAAGGATCAACATATTAAGTAACAAATCTAGAAATTTCAGGGCATTTAAACTCAACAGTTAAATGATAAAGAGCATCTACAAGTGGCAGAATCAACATCAGGATCATCTTCAACAATTCTAACTTCTGTATTCGACATCCCACATTTTTAGGCATTTGTTTTCATTTAAAGAACAATTGGAAACATCTTCTGGAATTCGAAACATGTCAAAGCATCATTTCCAGATTTTGTCATTTATTGTTAAATTGATTCCTAGAAAGTAGTGATTAGTTATACAACTGACATCATTTTAGTATCAATTTTTTATTTTTAGAAAGGGAATTTAGGATGACTTGAATCTTTTTGGGGGCTTGGCAGTCATTTTTTTATATATGCATATGTAAAACACAGAGAGAGGGTTAGACTCTCATTGGGAGAGAGGCTTTTTCATTGTAGCTACTGGGGTACTTTCTGTATATATTTTTAACAAAGTTAGCACAGTGGTGACAATATTTCTGAAACAAATATTCATTCCAGTATGTGTTTTCAGTGTGAACTTTCCTATTATTTATCATTTCATTATTTGTTATATTTTTTCTTACATTTAGCTTAAGTAAATGTATGGAATTCATCTTTTAGTGATGCTCCTTGCATACAGAAATGCATGTTATGTTGTAATGATGTTTGGTCCAAAATTGACCCTCCTTTGGTGCTTAGCTCATAGTTATCAGCCTTCATGTTCTTTATTCTAAAATTGTATTGGGAATTCATCCCTATTTTGAAGCTCCCAAGGTAATGGGATTTTTCTATTTCATTCTGCTAGCATGGAATACTTTTTATTACTAAAGAACGTACTTGTTTTTCCTTTTTTATCTAAAAAATACAGCATTGTCTTTGACTTCAGATCATAACCAGAATTTGACTCCATTGTCTGATGAAATTTTTCCCTCGTTTTCTAACCACAACCTATCAATTTTCTAATCTTTGTCCGATTTTGAACCTAGCCACGGTTTTATTGCATAATCAGTTACCACAGTGATCTTGAGTAGTAAACTTATTAAGGGAGCCCCCTTTGACTAAAAAGGCTAGTTTTTGGTCTAAAGTTGGTTTGAGGTTACCTTAGGAATTTCCTCTCATAGCCAAAGGAATTTTCTGAGTGCTAACAACCCCATTAGGATTAGTAGAGGATAATTGTTTTCCCCCACTGGGATTAGCAGAGGCTAACATTGTGCCCCCACCGGAATTAGTAGAGGATAATGGTTTCCCACCATTGGGATTAGTAGAGTCTAATGGTTTTCCTACACTAGGATTAGTATAGGCTAGTGGTTCTCTCCCTCATTTTGGTTTCTTCCGCCTATGCCTACACCTCTACTTGGTTTTGAAGATGTTTCAAGCTCCCTATATAAAGCACATGATGTGTGGTAATGGGAACATGGTCAACATTAGGTGGCACGGGATCAAAACATGGAAACTCATCATGGATGAATGAGGAAGGAGAAATAGAGGCATTTGTATAATCCACTAAAGACGAGGACACATAGAAAAGTGGTGGGGGTATGTTGAATCTTCCTAGAAACATGGAATCTTTAAACATTACAAGCCCCACACTTGTCATGGCTGAGTTAGAAGCATTGAAAAATGGGTATATTTTGACCATTTGACACCCTTGGATCAGTGGTGTAAAAGTCTAGCGGATTGATATTGAATATCTTCCCTTGATGAGGAAATCGAATCACACAGAGGAAAGCTCAGACTATTGTATTCATAACATATGACCAACTCTGTCTCAAAAGGAGATTGTAATTCGAAGGAGAATCAACAACCTCAACATCCACACGAATCATTTTTCCACCTAGCTCGATAGAAAACCCCACAATTAACCATTTCGTCTGGAAGGAATGGCCATCAAAGGCATGTAGCTTAGTAGGAGAAGGGATTAATGTGGGAGAACCCAAATCCTGCCAGCAAGACACAGACATAACACATGTGGAGGATCCTTCATCAACAACAGTGCGATAGATGGTGACCCCTCTTGACTTGACTTGAATCTGGAATCCCACTTGAGGGGGAATCCTAGGTATAGCCTGGTATAAATTGAAAGCAATGAAATTAATGTTAGACAGGGCGATGCCACCGATGACATTCAACAACACCTTTTTCTACCCAAGACAACTTTGGAGTACTTCTACAGTCGACATGGCACAAGGGGATTGCACCAAGTCGTAAACAATATTGTAATTATGGGAAGCTTTCGAAAGAGGATTAGGATTATTAACCAAACCCTTAGGAAGGTGAGGAAATGGATCATGAGTAGGATTCTCAATATGGAGAGAATCATCAGGTTCTGAAGTGATGGTCTCATCAGTGGTTAGATGTTTTCCAGGATCACCATAGTTCTTAGAGCATGTTTGTAAATTAAGGTCTTGTAAGAACACATATGCATTTGATAAGGATCCCCTAGACTGTTGGTGATCATGATTTCCCCCTTGAGAGGGTGTGGAGGTGTAGCTACCATATGTTATTGGTTTTGAGGGAAGGGTGGGTAAGAACAATAGGTGGGTTTGGATTACCATGTTGTTCCAAATACTTGTGAAGATTCTCCGTGAGAGGGAATAGGTGAGTAGGATGATCACCCTTGCAAACAAAGCATGGTTTAAGGGTTCTTTTTCTTTCCCATTTCCTCATTGGTATGAGCAGTAGAAGGTTGTGTATCTAGACCTTTCCCATTAGTGTTCTTTTTTTGACGATTATTTTTCTTTTTCCCTCCTTGTTGAGGAGGGTTACTGGTTTAAGGGGGTTGGAAAACATTGACTGGTGTGGATTGGGTGGGGACAGGTAGCGTAGAATCCACAGGTTGTGAAATAGATGGAGGTGTAGTGATTTGTATTTGACTCACTTAATCTGTTAGGTGGATCATCGAAGGAGTAGAGATAGACCCGATCACTCCATCCGCATGGGGACCAGGAGGAGGTTGGTGAGGATCTATGGAAGTGCGGGGAACATGAGGCATAATTTCATATAACGTGCCGGATTGAGATTAGATCAAATCTAGATGTTTTTCTTAGAATGACTTGCTCCTCGGTAATTACTCCTAACATGGAAACATATTTTGCAATGGGTGGTAGAAAATACTAAACAAACCAATTAGCTAAAAATTGATCAGGGATCTCAGCATGAATCAAGCATTGCCTCCATCTCCATTCATGGATATGATTAGAGATGTGGGTGGAGGTACTCTGGCATAGGGATGTTAAGAGTTTGGTCCAAGTCTCATAACGTATATGTAATTGGAAGTGTGTAAGGAAATCCATAGCCAAAGAACTAAATTCATGGTAAGATGCACTAGGTAATTCAATGTACCATTTGGATTTCGTCCCAGTCAAAGCACATTGGAATAAACTCAATCAAACACTATCATCCACAAGGGAATTAAATGAGAAAAATAAATGAAAAGTCATCACATGGTTTTGAGGGTCCTATCTAGGTTTACCATCAAACTTAGGAATGTTTGATGGCATCGTGGTTGGTATGGATGGCCAATGAGGATGATGTCAAATGATATCATTTGTCATCCTGGAGAGTTTAGGTTGATTCAATGTGGCCAAGAGCAGTAACCCTGTGTTGGAAAAGGTACTTTGGGTAGGTGATAGATAGGGTTGAAATCCTCCTTGGTGTATGGATTCACCAACATTAGCACTAGGAGCTAAAGGATAAGCTCTAGGTTCCACGCCCCCTGGTAACTGGCTTGAAATGGAAGATGGGCCACTGGTTGATGCAAAATTCCACCCAACAGGGAAACCTACAGTGGAGGAAGTCGAGGGACCAATAGGTGTGTGGGATGTTACATGTGCTCCCCAGATTTAGCACTAGTAGGAATACTTGTGCTAATAGGTAAGTTCCAGTCAAAAAGAAAACTCATTGTCGATTGAACAAAAGTAGGGGAAAAACCGGATGGCATGCTAGTTCCAACATTTGTAGGGTTAGTCTACCCAAACACAAAGGCTGAATTAGGAATTAAGGTAAGAAGCCTTGGCATAGTGGCTAGTAGAGAGGAGGATGCAAATGTCAATGGAACTTGGGTGGTAGGGCTATAGGGGTGGAAACTAGATTAGCTTCAAATTCAACGGTAGTGGATAGTTCTAACAAAAGTTTAACCCTTCGTCGTTGTACTGGTGGACCCTCAAACTCAAGAGAGTCCCCCCATAACCGCCGAGAATAGTGTACAAGCTGTCCAGCCACAATGGAAAACACAAAATCACCACAATATGAGTAGATTATTAATGACTCGACCTATAACCTTCTAAATAAAGCACACAGTAAATACCTACGCAATTAGAAGAAATAAGCAAACCTGTGAATAGGTTGGGATTAATAAACGTGGTCCTCATAAGAGTTTTAAGTTGTCCAACTTGCAATATACCACAGGGTCCAACAGTAATACTCATACCAATATTTCATAGCACTAACCAAGGAGGATTAGGAACGTACCCTTGACCGTATTACTCGACTACCCATTAGTAAGTGCGTAGTAATCCCCCGTAGTACAAAAATATTGACAGCTCCTACGCTTAACGACATCAGAACACATCTCTTTCCTATAACACAATGTTGCTAAGAATTTCAATTAACTATGTGCTTTATTTTATCGTAAGACGGTTAAGTGGACAAAGTGGTGTTTTGACTTGACCCAAAACCATGCATGAGAATGAAAATTTTTCTTTTTTGTTCGATAAATGTTATCTAGAGAAAGGGAAGAGATTTTTTTCACACACACACAATGGCAATGCTATGCAAATATACACCCAAAATGACCCTAAATACACAATTGCTTCACACTTCCATTGTGTCAAATGATGCAAATTTGCTTCTTTTTGGGATTTTGGGTTCATTTTATTACGTTTTTTGTTTTCTTTTGAATTTATGATGAAAAACAAATCCAAGCAATCAATTCAATTGAATCACAACCAATAAAAATGAACAATTAAAAACTACTTCTTGCTTGCACTATTTTTTTCTTTCACAAATGTAAAAAAAATAAGCAACAAAAAGGAAAAAAATAGCGAATCTAAGATCAATTTATGTAACTTTTTAATCAGAATTTTAAAAAACAAATAACAGATTTGAATTCCACTCGAAAAAAAATCACTCAAATCTATAAGGTTTTCCATTATCCGAGAACTAAAGATATATTAGCTTCAAATTGTTATGACCCTTAAAGGATAGTCACTGAAGTTTCATTAATAGTGACAGTCACAAAATTAAGCATCACCATTAATTTCTGCAATTGTGATGTGCACAGAATTAAACGTCGCCATTTATTTTTTCAATAGTGACGGTAACAAAATTAAGCATCATCGTTAATTTCTGCAATGGTGACATCCACAAAATTTAATGTCGCAATTGAATTTTTCAATGGTGACATGCACAAAAATGAATAAAGTAATTGTTATCCCTAAAGTATGCACCTTGGTTGCTAAAGGACAAATCTAGGGCACTTGGGAAAATAAATGGTTTAAATATTGATTTTATGTTGATGGACAGATTCTATTTGGCCTAAGGTTGAGTATCAAACAAGATTTTCAATAGGTTTTTCAATTGGAAGATTGTGACTTCACCATCATTGTAACATCCCCATGGACAATACATCAAAAATTTCTAATTAATCAAGAAAACAGAAACAAGGTGTTTGTTTTGACTGTCAAGATATTTTATTGATCATGCAAATAACAGTAAGTCAAGCCGAAATATATGAGAAACTAAATCAGATCTACTTACTTGAATCCAGGGGAAACACACTTGGAGAATAAACTCCTCCCAACCATAGGAGGCATCAACTCAATGGTTTGCTCCGCTCCACCCCCGAGCTGGATCACCAACCATGCACCAGAACAACAAGTAACTTCCTCGCGGCACTCAATCCTCAGAGTCTATAACAAGCTACAACAATAAAGCTTCCACGCGACACTCTCTCTCAGAGTCCGCAACAAGCTAAGCGATGGACTTATGAAACGGGAGAAACACTCAACACATGCATTCACAGCAAAGTTTCTCCATGCACAACACGACGTCCCGTGCTATTCCAGTGCACTCGTATATATAGTTTTTGCCTAGGTCTTATTCCATCCCAATCAAATCTCCAATCAGATCTCTAAATCCCTATGATTTAGGATCTTGTCTGGTTGTTGAGTTTTGGATTGGATTTGATTGGTATCAATCAGTCTAGCTTGCTTACACATGTTCTTTGGTGCCATGGTTGGTGTCCCCTCATGTAGTTGAGTTCTCCAAGTGTCATTTTCTTTATTAATAAATAAATAAAATGTTTGTTTGTGCAAATGTTATTTCAGTCTTTGAGTTTTATAACTCATTACATAATAAAAATAATAATTTTTCAAAACATGAAAGATAAAAGTAAAGTCATGGGGGTATTACATTTCTCCCCCCCTTATTTTTAACATCGTCCTCGGTGTTCTCTTTATTCTGATCTCCCTTGCTCATTCTGGAACATGAAGGGATATGCTTCCCGCATTTTATCCTCCATTTCCCAAGTTGCCTCTTCAGGGATGAAGTGCTTCCATTGCACTTTTATTTGAACGATGGCTCGATTCCGGAGCATATGTTCCTTCCTGTCTAGAATGTGGAAAGGTTCGGTCTGGAACTCGCCCTTGGGTTCTACCTGAATCACATCCCTGTCAATTATATGAGTAGTATCATGTATATATTTTTTTAACAATGAAACATGAAATACATCGTGTACTTTTATATTAGGTGAAAGTGCAAGTTGATAGGCTACCAGCTCTATCTTAGCTAACACTTCAAAAATATCCACAATAGCTTGTTGCCAGTTTGGAACACCTTCCCAAACTCAAGGAACTCTTCTTCAACTTTACCTTTAGATATACGTGATCACCAAACGTTGAACTCCCTTGGAGTTCGTTTTAAATCCGTGTAACATTTATGCCGATCCTGGGCAACTTTTAAATTTGGTTGCACTTCCTTGACAATCTTTATAGTATAGTGAAATCAAGCAATGCTTCAATGCATACATGTTTTCTTGTAACCATACTTTTTCCTCTTCCACATACAAGAAGATAAACATGTCAATCATTATCTTAAGATTCTAAACATTTTACAAATCACCCCAAGCAGATATCAACATCATACTAATATCAGGAACATGCTTATTATGTCTTCTTCATAACATTATAGGTTCCAACTACAACTTAGTTTAAGCATTATTACAGTGTCCATTCCAATTGCATGTTATAAAACTTCACTACTTATTACCACATTTAACCCTTATATATTGGGAGGTAAAAATCAAATACATCAGTGTGACTAGCTTCAGACACAACTCCACTCTTCATGCATTTTTCTAAATATATCACTTTCAACTAAATGTATCTACATCGATTTATATCCTCTTTTCCATATCCATAAGATACCTAGAGTATAAGTATTTACCCATGACTAAAAGCGGTTTTTTTTTCACCTTTTT
>LPNX010961853.1:74386-144432 GCA_001517045.1 Pseudotsuga menziesii | reverse complement strand
GACTACAAAGTAGATCTGATTTAGTTTCTGATATATTTCGGCTTGACTTGGGGTTATTTGCATGATCAATAAAATATCTTGGCAGTCAAAACAAACACCTTGTTCCTGTTTCTTTTATTTATTAGAAATTTTTGATGTATTGTTTATGGGGATGTTACAATCATTCTCAAAATGGTCATGTCAAATTATTAGGAGTGAAAAGTGATGGGTAGAACAGTAGACAAAAACATCACATCCAATAATATTTTGTTTACAACTGAAGTATTGAAGAAAGTCCAATGGATATAGGAACTAAACAAGACAACCTTATCATTTGATATGCAAAATAGGCAATACACAGTTCTACTTTTATACTTTAACAATGAAACATTTTAAAGCTATGCAAAAGCACATTGCATTCAATATAGATTGATAATGAAATAAATGAAGATTCAAAACATACGACAAGAGCATTGATCAATGAAGACATTCTGATTTTAATTTCACCAAAACAATTATGTAAAATACAAAATCAATGAAGTAGTACTAGTTTTTGTTTTGTCAACAACCCCTTTCTTTACATAAACCATCTCTTTTAAAAGATACATTAGCCAAAAACATTTGGATCTCAGATCCAATTCAAAAGGATCAACTTTCTAATTCAAGTCTTATGTCAAATATACATGGATATGATATAGGCATGACACAAAGACTTGACCTAGATTAAGATCTGAAACTTCAAAAAATCTTGCATTGGAATATGAAACAAAAAGTATATCCGAACTATATCACTAATTAAGGTTGATTAACCAAAATTCCAAAATGAAACTAGGTTGGTTGCAAGAATTCTGCAACGTATCTTAATAACTGTTGAAACCAATGTTGCAAAATCTAAGCTTTGGGCTGACTGTAGATCCACATTATGCTTGTCCTTGTACCAAAAACGTATTGCATTAGTTAGTTGATCAAGCATGAGATGATGGAGTCTGCAAGGTGTCCTGTAAGACCTGAGTTCCAAGATCTACCAGAATACCTAACCTGTCATGGATGGATTGAATCTTCTGCCTTTTGTTTTAGATACTTAACTCTCCAATACCTCTTAAACATTTTCAATTCCTTGTTCTTCTTTTATATTCTTTGGGAAAAAATCATAACTTATTATGTTTAACAATCAACCAATTCATCTTATTATTCACCCTGACATTCTTCAAACGAAATCCCAACTTCAACATCTCATGGCATTCAATCAATGAAAGCCCAATGTCAATTATTTAGAAAAACTTGAGTACTACTACGGACTTCACAATTTTGTGGTGCTAAACCCTAAAATGCCTTGAGTTCCATTGCATAATAGATTTTGTAGCGGTTTTTTTGTAATACCCCCATGACATTGCTTTTATTTTCATGTTTTGAAAATTATTTTTATTATCTAACGAGTTATGAAACTCAAAAAACTCAAATGACATGAGCATAACAAACCTTTTTATTTATTTATTTAATAAATAAAATGACACTTTGAGAACTCAACTACATGAGGGGACACCAACCATGGCACCAAGGAACATGTGTAAGCAAGCTAGAGTGATTGATACCAATCAAATCCAATCCAAAACTCAACAACCATACAAGATCCTAAATCATAGGGATTTAAGGATTTGATTGGAGATTTGATTGGGATGGCATAAGACCTAGGCAAAAGCTATATATATGAGTGCACTGGAATAACACGGGACGTCATGTTGTGCATGGGGAAAACGATTGTTGAGTGCATGTGTTGAGCATTTTTTTATTTTATAAGTCCATCGTTAAAAACTTGTTGCGGACTCAAGGATTGAGTGCCGCGAGGAAGTTACTTGTTGTTCTGGTGCATGGTTGGTGATCCAGCTCGGTGGTGGAGCGGAGCAAACCGTTGAGTTGCTGCCTCCTATGGTTGGGAGGAGTTGATTCTCCAAGTGTGTTTTTCTCTGGATTCAAGTAAGTAGATCTGATTTAGTTTCTCATATACTCCATTTTGATTTATGGTTGTTTTCTTACCAATCAAATGAACCGTAAATGGGCTATTTCTAGATCTTTAAATTGTACTTTATGAAACTATGATCTATGTGTATTTCGTCGAAATCAAGTATCTAATAGCTACACGTTTCTTTAAATCTAATGAATCTTTTTGGAACGAATCTTAGAAATATTGGTTTAAATTATTACATAGATACATATAACTCAGATTTGATCTCACAGTAACTTGCATTCGATCCCAAAGGTCTACGTTTGATTTCCAATTTGTTTTCAATCTGTAAAATCTATACCCAAAGATCTGCATTTGATGTTTACCAAAATGTTTACTGATCCGTAGAGTGTGTAAATTTTAAGATCACATATCCGTCTTTGCAAAAAAGAACCACATCTCGGATTTCGTTATTTCACCTTCATTTGCTGACAGGTCGCTGCTGAAATTTTGTCTGCTGAATAAGGAGGGGAATCCAGTTCTGTTATCTTTGTTTATCATTGCAACCTGTGCTTAAGTCTCCATGCATGCATCCTTTTTTTTTACTGCATCGATCTTCAGTCATTTAGGTGGGTAGCACGAATCAATAACCAACTCTATAAGAATAGTAGTGCCGATTAAATTCTACAATAAACTGCCCATCAAATCCCCTTGTCCGCATGCTTTAGTTGGCGTAAACTTTGCATCAACATATGAATCAGGAATTTAATAAACATAAATTTGTAAAATAAATTTTAACCCCAATCTACCACTAAGATTCATTGTTCATAAGTTATAATCTACTCATCGATGCACCTTTCTTCTTTCTCAGCAATTTGTTCCAAATTAGTAATTTGAAGATGCAATGTCTCATAATTTTTCAAGTGATGTGGTGGAATTTACACCTGAAATCTGTTCATTCCTAGCTTTGACTGCACGTTTATAGATCTACGACAAATTTGAGTCTCTGTCTGCACCAATGATCTATAACTTGGTGATAGGATCCTTCCTGTTTTGTTCGAATGTTTTCCGTTGATATAACTAATTATTTTCAAGTTTCACTTAGCGGTTCAACCCTGCAAATCGTCACCATCGGCAATTTGTTAGGTGGAAAAACAGAGACTGTTTGGTAGAGTAGTGGAAGTAAGTTAGTTCCACAGATTATAAATTTCATATTTTCGTTACCTTCACCGAATTATAGGTAGAAAAGCAAACACTGATTGGTAGAATCGTGAAAGTACATTACTTCCATAGTTATAAATGTTGAATTTCATAACTTCTTTACCTTCGAGGAATGGTAATTTTTATTTTTTTTATGAATTATTAAGCGTTAGATTTATATTAATAGATATGAATCCTCTTTTACACAGAGCTTTTAATGAAATCATTTTATATTAATATATCTCTGTTGTGAATGGAATTTCAAATTATATTGATCTGTCAATTATAAGCTTGATAATTCGTATGCGTTGTAGTCCTTCAGGACTAGCTCACAGTGGAAAGGATTGCATATTTCTGTTCTTTTCAAATGGAATAGTAATTATCCTTTTTTATGAATTAAAAAGGTGATAGAATTAAATTAATATAGATGTAACATTTTTATGAATAAAGCTTTTAAAGGAAATCTTCTTTTTATGTACACCTCCGTTGTGAATAAAGTTTTAAACAAAATCGCAGTTGAAGGAATTATAATTTGAAAGTTCTATACTATGGAAACTTAAGGTGAATAGTTTATATAATTTATGGAAACTTAAGGTGAATAGTTTATATAATTTTTAGATGGATAGTTTTTATAAAGGAGTGGGGATTATAAGTTTGTTTTCTCATTTTGAAGAGTATTTAGAAAATTTATAACCATTCTTTCGACTGGAGCTATAGGTGATTTATGTAAATCCAATTATATATATATATTTATATTTACTGTGGGTAGTTTACGTAATATATTTACTTTTGGACATTGTATTCATTATTTTTGCTTTTGGATAATTTATTTAATTGTGGATTTCATACTTTATAATGAAATAAATAATAAGTTTCTTTTAAAGAGTTTATAATCTCTTTGAAAATATTGTTGGGATATAATTCAATTTTGTTTAAATTGATTTTGTTCATAAGAAATTTTCACATGTCTTCAAACTATCTATTAGGTACTTAATATTACATAATCTCATAGTATTTTCATTTATTGTATTTCGTGCTTTAATATTATGGGGTTGTTACATTGTGGTATCAGAGCCCAAGTTACGACACTTGGACCTATGGTGTCCATACACATTTTTTTCGAAAAACTAACAGATGTGTAAATTTTTGTTCTTACTACTTGTATAGCAGAAAATTGTTTTACTAAACTGCAGGAAGATATGGTCGGAAGACGATCCCCTACCCCAGCTGCATGGGTTGAACCTAATAATGAGGATCTCCCTAATAACAACATTGTTAATATTGATATTCTACAAACAATGAGGGACTTACAACAAGAAATTGTGACTTTTAAAACTGAACATGAAAGGGTGTTGAAAACTCAAGAAGACTTAAATGAAGCCCTACTATATAAACTGAATGAGATAGCTAATGAAAAGAGAAAAAAGAAACGTAGACAAGAAAACTCATCCTTTGACTGTCCTTACTCTGACGAAAGCCATCTATCTAGTGAATCAGAGTATTCTAGTGATAGTTCTGAGGGAAGACATAGGAAACAAAGAAAATATAAAGATGAGCTAACGAGAGAATTCAAAAATATAAAACCTCCTACCTTTGACGGTGAAGTCAAAAATGGAGAAGAATTTGAGGCTTGGCTCTCCGGGATGCAGAAGTACTTCACTATGTACAATTACTCCAACTCCATGAAGGGCAAAATGGCCATCTTCAATCTAGTCAGAAAGACTGAGATTTGGTGGCAAGACTTAAAAAGAACAAAACGAATTAATGATAAGAAAATAAGTTGGAACTGGTTTAAAAAGGAATTTAAAAATAAATACCTATCAGAATATTACTACGAAAGGAAAGCTAAGGAGTTTTATGAGCTAAGACTAGGATCCATGTCCATGCATGACTTTGGTACTAAATTCTTATTCTTGTTAAGATATGTGCCTTGCCTAAACGAAGAAAAACCTAAAGCACAAATATTTATAGGTTGCATGCCTAGATTTTATAAAGACAAACTGGAATTTGATGAACCAAAAACTTTGTATGAAGCAATGAGGAAGGCCAAATTAACCTATGACCAATCCAAGAAAAAAAATGAAAATCCTTATAATTTCAAGAGAAGAGATAGAAGCAGTTTTAAGAGAAGAGAGTTCAAACCTTTTAATAAACATAAAAGTTTCCAGAAAAATACCTTTAAGGACAAACAACCAGCAATAAGAACGAAGTATAAAAAACTTATGAGAACTGCCGAGTATAAAGATAATACTTTTAATAAGAAAAGTGAAGAAATAAAAAGAGAACCTTTGCAGTGTTGTGGTTGTGGGGAGAGTTATTTCTATCGGGATTGTCCTCATAAAAAGGATAATAAGAATATTCACACAGTTCGAGAAGCAGCCATAGTTGGAGAAGTTGCTCGGAACATACCGCAGATTATCGCAGCATTGGACAATCATCAAGCGGATTTTCAGCCCTCCATGACTGAGGTAGATGGTAAAATCCTTGACAAACCTATTTCTATATTAATTGATTATGTATCTACCCTAAGTTATATATCTCCTAAGTTAGTAGATTTGTGTAAAATGAAAAAATATGATTTTGAAAAATCGTGGTTAGTGCAATTAGCCACTAGAACAAAAAAAAAAAAAGTAACCAGTTTTATTTCTAGTTGTGAAGTTCATATGCAATATTTGATTACAAAAGTAATTTGAATGTTTTACCATTAGGATCTTACAATGTACTGATTGGCATGGATTGGCTAGAAAAACATAAAGGTGTGCTAAATTTCTTAGAGAAAACTTTTGATTGTATTGATAAAAATGGTGAAAGTAAAATGGTTAAAGGGATTTCAAAGAAGGTTCTTACTAGGAAGATATATTCCTTGCAATTGAAAAAGTGTGTAAGAAAGGGATGTAGGGTGTTTGTTGTACACATCACTGAAACTAATGATAAGTAAACAAAACCTAGTTTAGAGGATCTTCCATTTTTAAATGATTTTAAAGACGTCTTTCCAGAAGAGATATTGGGACTACCTCTGAGGAGGGATATTGACTTTACCATTGAATTGGTACCTGGAGCAATACCCACCTAAAAGGCCCCTTATCAAATGAACACACCTGAGTTGGTAGAATTAAAACTACAATTACAAGAATTAATAGATAAAGAATATATTAGACCGAGTGTGTCTCCATGGGGAGCACCTGTCTTGTTTGTTAAAAAGAAGGATGGCACATTGAGGCTCTGTGTCGATTACAGACACTTAAATAAAATGACAATTAAGAATAGATACCCTCTCCCCCGCATCGATGAATTGTTTGACCAAGTACAAGGAGCGTCGATATTCTCTAAAATAAACTTGAGGTCGGGGTACCATCAAGTAACAATTACAGATGGGGATTTCCATAAAACTGCATTCAGAACAAGCTATGGGATTACGATTTCCGCATTGTACCATTTGGATTAACCAATGCCCCAACCACGTTCATGTTTTTAATGAAAAGTGTTCTTCACAATTATTTAGATAAGTTTGTAATAATATTTATTGATGACATATTAATATACTCTAAAAATGAAGAAGAACATAAAGAATATTTAAAATTAGTCTTGCATACCTTAAGAAAACATAAACTTTATGCAAAGTTTAGCAAGTGTGATTTATTTCAAGATAAAATTCAGTACTTAGGTCATGTCATAACTAAGTAAGGTATTTCGGTGGACCCAGATAAAATAGGGGCAATCAATGATTGGCCAGTTCCTAAGGATGTAACCGGTATTCGATCCTTTATGGGAATCACGGGTTACTATCGTAGGTTCATTGAGGGGTTATCCAAAATTGCTTATCCAATAGCCTCACTTCAAAAGAAAGGAACTAAAATCATATGGTCTAATAAATTTCAAGAAAGCTTTGAAAAACTTAAGCACTTAGTAACCACCGCACCTATTCTAAGAATTGCAGATCTATACAAAGATTTCGTAGTATGTACGGATGCCTTCCTAGAAGGATTGGGTGGTGTGTTATTACAAGAGGATTATGTAATAAGCTACAAGTCAAGAAAACTTAAAATACATGAACGGAACTATGCAACACATGACTTGGAATTAGCTTTTATAATACATGCATTGAAGATGTGGAGACATTACTTAATAGGAAGAAAATTTACCTTAATGTCGAATACCATAAGCTTAAAATACTTATTTGATCAACAAAACTTGAATGCTCGCCAATCAAGATGGTTAGCCTTTTTGAGCGAGTATGATTTTGAAATTAAACACATTGAAGGAAAAGAGAACAAAGTGGAAGATGCCCTGAGTAGGAATGCTATTCCACATTGTTCAGCTGCTTTCAACAGTTATAAAACAAATCTCAAAGGTTTGATAAAAGAAGCAACTAAAAAGGATGAAGCGTACTTAAATATTAAAGAACAATTGGAAACAGATGATAAGGGAAGTGATTCAGCTTATTCTATAAGCTCGGAAGACTTGTTAGTTTATAAAAATCGATTATACATACCAAATTCTGAAGAAGTTAAACGATTAATTCTAAATGAACTACATAAGAAACCATATTCCGGACATCCGGGATACCAAAATATGATAACTAAGTTAAGAAAAAGCTATTATTGGCCTAACATAAAGAATGATGCTGCAAATTACGTAGTTAGGTGTATTGAATGTCAACAAGTAAAAACTAAACATCAACATCATGTTGGGCTACTGCAACCCTTACCTATTATAAAATGGAAATGGGAGATAATAATCATGATTTTATAACGAGATTACCTAAAACAAATAAGCAACATGACTCAATAATGGTAGTTGTTGATAAGTTAAGTAAAGCTGCTCACTTCATACCTGTAAAGTCTACTTTCAATTCCATTAATATATCTGATATTTTTATGAAGGAAATATTTCGATTACATGGTATTCCAAAGGTTGTAATTTCTGATAGAGATGTGAAATTTACTGGTAACTTTTGGAAATCCTTGTTTAAGGGTTTAGATACACAACTGAATTTCAGTACCACTTATCATCCTCAAACGGATGGACAAACTGAAATAACTAATCAAGTGTTAGAAGATATGTTGCGAATGTATGTCATGGATAAACCAGGTAAATGGGAAGAGTATTTGCATTTAGTAGAATTTACTTATAATAATGGGTATCAAGCCTCATTGAAAATGAGTCCATTTGAAGTTTTGTATGGACGGAAATGCCGCACACCTGTGTCTTAGGATAACCCTACTGACAGGATTATTCTAGGACCAGACATGTTAAAAGAAATGGAACAGATGGTGAAAAATGTGCAACAAAACTTAAAAGTTGCCCAGGATCGACAAAAAAGATACGCAGATTTAAAACAAACTCCAAGGGAGTTCAATGTTAGTGATCACGTATATCTAAATATAAAGTCGAAGAAGAGTTCTTTGAGTTTGGGAAGATGTTACAAACTGGCACCAAGGTATTGTGGACATTTTGAAGTGTTAGCTAAGATAGGGTCGGTAGCCTATCAGCTTGCACTTCCACCTAATATAAAAGTACACGATGTATTTCATGTTTCATTGTTAAAAAAATATATGAATGATGCTACTCATATAATTGACTGGAATGTGATTCAGGTATAACCCGAGGGTGAGTTCCAGACCAACCCTTTTTGCATCCTAGACAGGAGGGAACATATGCTCTAGAATCAAGCCATCGTTCAAATAAAAGTGCAGTGGAAGCACTTCATCCTTTAAGAGGCAACTTGGGAAATGGAGGATAAAATGTGAAAAGCATATCCCTCCATGTTCCGGAATGAGCAAGGGAGCTCATAGTAAAAAGAACAACGAGGATGGTGTTAAGAATAAGGGGGAAAAAATGTAATACCCCCATGACATTGCTTTTATTTTCATGTTTTGAAAATTATTTTTATTATGTAATGAGTTATGAAACTCAAAAAAACTCACTGTGACATGTGCACAACAAACATTTTTATTTATTTATTTAATAAAGAAAATGACACTTAGAGAACTCAATCACATGAGGGAACACCAACCATGGCACCAAGGAACATGTGTAAGCAAACTAGAGTGATTGATACCAATCAAATCAAATCCAAAACTCAATAACCAGACAAGAACCTAAATCATAAGGATTTAAGGATTTGATTGGAGATTTGATTGGGATGGAATAAGACCTGGGAAAAAACTATATATATGAGTGCACTGAAATAGCACAGGATGTCGTGTTGTGCATGGGGAAAACGATTGTTGAGTGCATGTGTTGAGCGTTTTTCTATTTTATAAATCCATCGTTAAAAACTTGTTGCGGACTCGAGGATTGAGTGTCGTGAGGAAGTTACTTGTTGTTTCGGTGCATGGTTGTTGATCCAGCTCAGGGGTGGAGCGGAGCAAACCGTTGAGTTGCTGCCTCCTATGGTTGGGAGAAGTTTATTCTCCAAGTGTGTTTTTCCTTAGATTCAAGTAAGTAGATCTGATTTAGTTTCTCATATGCTCCAGTGTGATTTATGGTTGTTTGCTTACCAATGAAATGAACCGTAAATGGGCTATTGCTAGATCTTTAAATTGTACTTTATGAAACTATGATCTATGTGTATTTCAGTATCTAGTAGCTACACATTTCTTTAAATATAACGAAGCTTTTTGGAACGAATCTTAGAAATATTGGTTTAAATTATTACATAGATACATATAACTCATATCTGATCTCACAGTAACCTGCATTCGATCCCAAAGGTCTGCGTTTGATTTCCAATTTGTTTTCAATGTGTAAAATCTAAACCCAAAGATCTGCATTTGATGTTTACCAAAATGTTTACTGACCCATAGAGTGTGTAAATTTTAAAATCTCAGATCCGTCTCTGCAAAAAAAACCACGTCTCGGATTTCGTTATTTCACCTTCATTTGTCAACAGTTCGTAGTTGAAATTTTGTCTGCTGAATAAGGAGGGGAATCTGGTTCTGTTATCTATTTTTATCATTACAACCTGTGCTTAAGTCTCCATGCTTGCATCCTTTTTTTTACAGCGTCGATCTTCAGTCATTTATGTAGGTAGAACGAATCAATAACCAACTCTATCAGAATAGTAGTGGCGATTAAATTCTACAATAATCTGCCCATCGAATCCCCTTTTCTGCGTGCTTTAGTTGGCATAAACTCTGCATCAACATATGAATCAGGCATTTAATAAACATAAAATTGTAAAAGAAATTTTAACCCCAATCTACCACTAATATTCATTGTTCATAAGTTATAATCTGATCGTCGATGCACCTTTCTTCTTTCTCAGCAATTTGTTCCAAATTAGTAATTTGAAGATGCAATGTCTCAGAATTTTTCAAGCGACGTGGTGGCGTTTACTAATGAAATTTGTTCATTCCTAGCTTTGACTGCATGTGTTATAACTTTGGACCTTGTGCAAACTCTGTCCAAACCTCATTATGTTTTGATGAACGTTTATAGATCTACGACAAATATGAGTCTCTGTCTGCACCAATGATCTATAACTCGGCGATAGGATCCTTCCTCTTCCGTTCGAATGTTTTATGTTGTCATAACTAATGATTGTCAAGTTTTACTTCGTGGTTCAACCCTGCAAATCGTCACCATCGACGGTTTGTTAGGTGGAAAAACAGAGACTGTTTGGTAGAGTCATGAAACTAAGTTAGTTCCACAGATTATAAATTTCATATTTTGGTTACCTTCGACGAATTATAGGTGGAAAAGAAGAGACTGTTTGGTAGAATCGTGAAAGTACATTACTTCCATAGTTATAAATGTTGAATTTCATAATTTCTTTACCTTCGGTGAATGGTAATTTTTTTTTATGAATTATCAAGCGTTAGATTTATATTAATAGATCTGAATCCTGTTTTACATAGAGCTTTTACTGAAATCGTTGTATATTAATATATCTCTGTTGTGAATGGAATTTCAAATGAAATCAATCTGTCAATTATAAGCTTGATAATTCGCATGCGTTGTAGTCCTTCACGACTAGCTCACAGTGGAAATGATTGCATATTTCTGTTTTTTTTAAATGGAATAGTAATTATCCTTTTTATTTATTTTTATGAATCAAAAAGGTGTTAGAATTAAATTAATATATATGTAACCTTTTTATGAATAAAGCTTTCAAGGGAAATCGTTTTTTAAGTACACCTCTGTTGTGAATAGAGTTTTAGAGTTTCAAACAAAATCGCAGTTGAAGGAATTATAATTTGAAAGTTCTATACTATGGAAACTGAAGGTGAATAGTTTATATAATTTTTAGATGGATAGTTTTTATAAAGGAGTGGAGATTATAAGTTTGTTTTTTCATTTTGAAGAGTATTTAGGAAAGTTATAACCATTTGGGAGTTATATTGTGGGTATTTCACTTAATATATTTACTTTTGGACATTGTATTTATTATTTTTACTTTTGGATAATTTACTTAATTGTGGATTTCATACTTTATAATGAAAGAAATAATAAGTTTTTTTGAAAGAGTTTATAAGCTGTTTGAAAATATTATTAGGATATAATTCAATTTTGTTTAAATTGATTTTGTTTAGAAGAAATTTTCACATGTCTTGAAACTAACTATTAGGTACTTAATATTACATAATCTCATAGTATTTTCATTTATTGTATTTCGTGCTTTAATATTATGGGGTTTTTACATATAGAGTTGTTACATTTTTCTAAAACAAAACACTTCTGCTACAAATTTGGCATTCATCTTTATTTAAAAGCCCCCTGCTAAATTGTTATGGATAAATATTAAGGATGATTTTAAGGAACCATACTTATTTAAAAGTGTATAAATGTTGACGAATATTACCAAATCTTAAAATGCAAACTATAAAATTATTGGCGATATTTTTCAACAAAAAAATTTAATTTTGAAGGATTTTATATCGTTTATATAATAATTTGGCAATTTTTAGGGTCAAAAAATTTTACCCCATCAAAATTAGGCGAAATAGGGCTTCAAAAAATGCAAAACGCCGAATCTTTTTTGGGAGAAAAACATGGAAAAATAGCCCACTAGGCTAAAATTCGCCCCTAAAATTATCGCTGATAAATATTCCCTAAGGATATGTAAGACCTTCTTTGGATGTGCTAAATACCTAAGACAAACAGTAGGGGTAGATATCAATAATTTCCCACTAGATCTAATCATTTACCCTATGCATACAATTGAAAATATAATGATTCAATCGTAGCTTCTTTTTTATGGTTGTCCTTCGTATGATCCTGGATGGTGTAGTTCCTAGAGATCCTTTTCTCCAACTTCTAAACACTTGCTACATGCACGCAAAGAGAGAAAAACACCTTCCTTAAGCCTTTTCAACAATTTGTAATGCATAAAGAATATAGATCTAATCTAGTTAATTTAATAAATAATAAGATTCCATATTACAATTGCATACCATTTAAATAACACAATGAATATGGGGGGAAACCATCAATATGTATATTAATCATAGATCAATACAAGATTTTACCTTGACCCATGATAGAGGACCTTCCTTGGCTTCTTGATCCAAAGTCCTCCTTAACCTACCACCAAAGGTTGGGCTCTCACAATGATGATCTCACAAGGAAGGAATGGTTCGCTCTACAAATGAGAAACATTTGGATACTATTTTTCTTCATCCTTTTCTCCATTGGAGGACGTTCATTATACAGGTGGATGGTGAATGTAGAGAGGATGAATGTGGACACCTAGATATTAGAAATATTAGCTCATAACAAGTACGATCCACTACATGAATCTTATCTCCTCACAACTCACCAATGGTTCTAGAAAGTGTATTTTTCCAATGGAGAAACTAACAAAGTTTCTCAATATCTTAATTTATTATTGTTATTGAATAATAATAAGTTATGAGAAAATAAAAGTGTCTCAACAACTTAAAGTTGGTGAATGTTCCTATCATTGTCTTGACTTCAACTCTCCTCAACTTGCCTTGACAAGACGCATTTATCTGCGAGGTTAGTTTCTTCAAATTCAAAAGTTCATTTTTTACCTAACTCTTACTAGGGTTTCTTGTTCATATATGTAGACAAGATGATTGGAATGAAGGTTGAAGATCATTTGGATGGGGCTACAAACTTCATATCCTAGAAGCATGGTTTCTTATCATTCTAGAAGAGAATGATCTCTTGAATTTTGTTAATGAGAAAGTTTCAGAACCAGAAGCAGAAGAAGCCAAGTCCTAGTGGAGGAAGGGAGATGTGAAAGCAAGAAGGATTCTGGTGGACTTAGTTAAATACCACTTGGTTCCGCAAATCTCAGAAAAGACGATATCTAGAAAGATGTTCAAGACCTTGAAGAAGTTATTTTAACACAGTAGCATCAATGTGACTCTCACTTTGAGGAACAAACTGTCAAATATGAAGATGACTAAGTTCGAAAACATTGCCTCATATTTCATGAGTATCATTGAACTTCGGGACAAGCTAACGTCTAGTGGAGACAACATTGAAGAAAAGGAGCTTTTCATAACCACCTTGAATTGTCTTCCACCATTTTGGGATTCTTTCATCCAAACCATAAGTGGTTGAACCAAATTGCCAAATTTTGACAATTTATGGGAATAATTCACTCAGGAAGAAACCAGGATTGCAGCAAGACAAAACTCCATGGTTCTCAAGTTGCAGAGAATCAAGCCTTCATCACTCATGTAAAGAAAGACAAGGGAAAATGAAGGAAGTTTCACAAACATAAGCACCAAACTAGGAGATTAAGTTCCTCTCCAGATCGTAAGGAAAAGAAGAAGGACCTATCATGCATACAATGCTATAAGTATAAGAAATATGGTCACTATGCAAGCCAGTTTGTCAGTTCAAGCAAGAGGAAGTATGAAGCTTCAACAGTTGATGTGTATGGTGGTCATAATCATAAGAAACAAATAAATGAAGATCGTACATAATTCTTCTTCATATCATCTTTATCATGTATGATTCCCACCACTAGTGACACATGGATCATAGATAGTGGTGCTTCCAAGCATATGACTGGTTGTAAAGAAAACATTTTAGAAGTAGTTGAGAAAGAATCCCATATCCATGTTGTACTTGGAGATGATTCAAACTACACTTTGAAAGGATTTGGATCTACCTCTCTTTAGTTAGAATCAAATTCCTTATTACATATGAATGATGTGCTATATGTACTTGGTATGAAAAGAAACATTGTCTCCATCTTCGCTTTAGAAGACAAGCGATATACAATGACATTTGTAGATGGAAATGTGTTAGCATGGCACAAAGATTCTAGCATGAAAACAAAAAAAATGTGATCATTATAAGGGAGGAAATCATGTATCGTATGACCACTCTACCATCTCAATTAGCATTAGTCCATGATTCCACTAACATCAATGAGCTATGGTACATAATACTAGCTCGTCTAAACTATCAAGATATTCCATCTTTAAGGAACATGGTGACAGGTCTACCAATGCTTCATGTAGACCATGCTGGTGTATGTAGAGGATGTGAACTTGGTAAGAATACCAAGGGTTCATTTCTAAAAAGTGAAAACATATCCAAGAGAATATTGGATCTAATCCACTCTAACTTGTGTGGACCCATGGCAGTAACTTCACTAGGTGGTTACATCTACTATGTAACATTTATTGATGAGCACTCACGAAAGACGTGGATATAGTTTCTCAAGACCAAAGAATCCAAGGAAGTTCTTAGTAAATTCAAAGAATTTAAAGTACAAGTCGAGAATCTGTTAGGAAGAAGGATTAAGATCTTGAGATCAGATGACAGTGGAGAATATACCTCTATAGAGTTTAATTATTTCCGCAAAGAAGCATAAATTAAGAGGGAGTTTACAGTTCCCTACAACCCTCAACAAATGGGGTTGCAAAAAGAAAGAATCGAACAATTGTGGAGGAATCCAAATCCATGATGCATGACTAGAGTCTACCAATGTTCTTGTGGGGAAAAGCATGCAAGACAATTGTTTATGTTCAAAACAAATGCCTTCATAAAATATTGAAGAACATGACTCCAGAAGAAGCCTTCACAAGAGTAAAGCTAGAAGTAGGCCACCTTCGTATCTTTAGATGTCCAATATACATTCATGTGACCAAGGATAAAAGGACAAATTTATAACATTTAGGTAAGAAGGGAACATTCGTGGGATACAGTGAGTCTTCAAAGGCTTATAGAATATACATCCCATGATCAAGGAAAATTGAAGTAGGTCGGGATATGACCTTTGAAAGACAGATGGCTATCCAAAAGGGAAAAGGATATTATATGGAGATCGATGACAATGAATATATGAGATCATCTACCTCTCCAAAAGTTAAGAGGGATTCTAAAGAAAGGAATGAACCGATTGGTCCCCTTGATCTAGCTAAGCTAGATGATGCTCCACAGATATGGAAGTAATCCGAAAAAGACCTAGATGGGCTCAACAAACATTGCAAGATGTAGAGGGGCATGAAGATCCACATGGAATCCATCGAGAAAGCAAAATAAATCAGAGGTTCTTGAGTAGCTTTGATGAGTCACATCATTGAATCAGAACCTACCACATATGAAGAAACATACATACATCAAGTTTGGAATGATGCCATGATGGAGGAGTTCCACTCCATCATGAAGAATGACGTATGGGAGGTTGTACTGAGACCTGAGGGGAAGTCAATAGTGACCTCCAAATGGATTTTCAATATTAAACATAGAGCAAATGGTAGTGTGGAGAAACACAATGCCAGATTTGTTTCCAAATGATTCTCTCGGAAAGAGGGAATTGACTATGATGAAAAATTTGCTCCTATGGCTCAATATACTTCCATCATAATTATCATTTCTATTGCTTCAGCTATGGGATGGATGTTGCATCAGATGGATGCAAAGACTTCCTTCCTCAAATGTATTATCGAGGAAGAAGTTTACATTGAACAACCAGAAGGTTTTATTGTCCATAAGAATGATTCTCACATATGTAAACTGAGAAAGGAAGTATATGGTCTCAAGCAAGCACCTTTTGCTTGTTATGGACAGATAGATGGATAACTGGTAAACTTGGCATTCACCAAAAGTGATACAGACCCCAATATTTACTACAATATTGAGGATAATGAGCCACTGATTTTGGTATTGTGCGTGGATGAATTGTTTCTCACAAGAAATGAGAAAATAATTGGATGGTGTAAGAAGAAGCTTGCATCTGAGTTTGAAATGAAGGACCTCGGATTGATGCTTACTTCTTGGGATTAGAAGTATGGAAGAGGTAGGAGGATATTTTCCTAAGTAAAGGAAAATACACCATTGATATTTTGAAGATATTTGAAATGTTGGACTGCAAGTCCATGGCTACCCTGATGGATGCAAATTTCATGAATTTGAAGGAGTCCACCTCAAATTCTGATATGATTGATCCCACCATGTATTAGTTGATTGACTCTCTAATGTATTTGATGAACACCAAACCAGATATATGTTTTTTTGTGAACACCCTTAGCCTATTTATGAGTGATATGAAGCAAATTCACTGGGTTTCTACAAAACATGTTCTAAGATACTTATGTGGCACTGTGGGATATGGTATAACATATGCTTTTGAATGCGATCTGACATTACAAGGATTTCATTACTCATATTGGGTTGGGTGTGTTGCAGATAGGAAGAGTACGTCTGGATGTTTCTTTAGTTTGGGCTTTGCAATAATTTCCTTGTGTAGCAGGAAGTGGACCTCAGTAGCACGTAGCACCGCAGAGGCCGAGTATATGACTACCAGTACAGTAGCTCGAGAAGCAATATGGCTTTGAAAACACCTTGTGGGATTGTTCGGCTAGATTCCAATACCAACTATAATTCACTGTGATAATCAAATTTGTATACAGATGTCAATGAATCTTGTATTTCATGATAAAATGAAGCATACAGAGATCCAATATCACTACATTCATGATATTGTGCAGAAAGGTGCGGTCGAATTACAGTATGTTCCGACAGATGACTAAACTACAGATATTCTTACCAAGCCTCTTCTCGTGACAATGTTTAAATACTTTGATAGAAGACTTGGAGTAGAAGAAAATGAATCCCTCATGGAGAGGGAAAGTCGAAACTGGTATCAATGATGCCTTCACACAAGTGCCTCTACTTGTTCTAAGATTTCAGCAGGTATGGGAAAAATCCATTGGCATTATGAGACAAGAAGGTAGCAAATAGTCGTGTGCATAGTTTGACACTATATGTTAAAATCCTCAATCTGGTGCTTTGGAGTAATCCCACCAGCTCTTGAGATGAATAGGTTAGAGATGGTCATGTACATAGGTGGCTTCTGCTTGCCCAGGTGCTCATCCAAGTATGCGATAAATCCTGTTATCAACCTATAATTTTCTTATGATTGTGGTAAGAAGTCACAGGGGTAACCATTTCAACCAACCTTTAGACTGTATTCTAGCCAATACAATCAGAGAAGGCTCTCTCTATGTCACATAAACAAATTCACATATACATATGGCTTTAAATAAATTGCAGAAGGATAGATTTTTTATAGTAACAAGGTAATTGCAGATTTAAAAATGGTAAAATAGACAGACAATCAATACCATTGGGAAATGGAGTCACAGCTTGTAAATCTTCAAGGGGTTTACAACAATAATGAGTGGTAATTTTCCTATGAAATCTGAGGCAACGTGACTATTATGTTTAGTCAAATTATCTTGAAGTGATGACAGAGGGAAATGAGGAGAGAACCCAGTGAAAACTAGAGGCATCTATCAAAGGATGAATCTCTGGGAACACCTTTAGCATAAATATAACAGGGTGGCAATAACTGGAACAGAGCACCTATCTGTGGATGAATTCTACTAGAGTCATTACCAACACATAACAAACACAGTTTATGATGGAAGGAGCGTTAACATAAATGAATTCCTTGCATACAATCTAGAAATGCATTGGCAGAAAACACATATATGAAAATGGAAATACAGGAAACACAGATTGAATAGGAAACAACTTGATGAATATCAGAAAATTCAGAGCATACTTTTCATTAAATATTCCAAGAAAATAACAGAGCTACAAAACCTGGGCACTAAGGCTTCTGAATGAAAGTTCCAACATTTTCTTCCTCTTCCAAGGGTATATTTATAGTGTAAACATGCTCCCGAGACCAACCTTGAAACAAAGCCAAAATCAATTACAAAAATGGGCATCAAACCCAAATGATCATAAAATCCTAACAACTTATGACCTGGCGGATTCGCCATGATCACAAAACAAAACAAGAAAGCATGTTGGGGCACACATGATGGAAAAAAATGGGAAATTGAACATGTTAACACCCAAAACGTACCTAGGTTGCGGGATGTAAATACCGGGGTAACATCAAAACCACTTTATATTGTATTTCTGACCTGATACAATCAGAGAGGGATCTCTCACTATCTACTAGTTTCCACACTAAAAATATTCAATCGGGATAGTTAGAAGGTTAGATTTATGAACAAGACAAGTTTATTTCGTAAAGTTTGGGGGGACAAATCGTGGAGGAGACCATTGGATCATGGAGTTAACTATCCATATCTTAAACAAGTTGCAGGGGGTAAGAAGCATGAGGGTTTGAGAACAGAGGCAAGGTAGACACCATTTCTTCAATCTGGAGATATTAGCAGGTGGATTAGCAGACAAAGGGAGACAACGCATCAAACAGAGCACCTAACTGGGGTGAATTATGCAAGACTTCAGAATAAGAATGTTTAAAATGTTTGAACAATGGACCGAGAGCATACGAGATGAATTCTGGCCCATATACACTAATGCCCAAACATGAAAGCATATACAAATTGAAATGAAAACAGGATAACAGTCACGTAAAGAAAGCTACTCATTGAAGAAAGAGATGGCACGGGAATCTCTGCCATGAGAGTTTATCATTCCACCTCTGCAATTTTTATTCAACTCTGGAAAATGAGAATATATTACAATGGAGAGCCCCTGCTCTTGAAAATTTCCTAACCCCTCTCCCCTATGGGGAGAACCTATTTATATTGTCTCAGATCGTTGAAGCTAGTCCTCGAAATCGGACCTGGACTGTTTACAGTCATTATCAAAATAACAACCAGATCGTAGTACTGATGCCACAGTTTACATGTAATTTAAACAGATATTATGGATTAAGCAGGCATTGTCTGTCTAGGTGACAACCTGACGTTTCTGTTGCTGCACCTGCTGATCCCGAGAACAATGTCTTCAGGTCACTTTCAAGTGAGTCACCATTGACTGGGTTTGAAGTCTCTGGTCAGTTTGTCGAGTCAACAACAACATACTTTTCTACTCCTCCTTTTTGTCACCTCCGTGCTCAAAAGCACCTTTCTACATGGATGCAAACTGGCAAGGCAGTTTGTGTCCCCTCCTTGCTCAGCCTTCTTCGTAACCCTCCCCTCTTCGGATAACACTGTTAGACAGGGAGCCTGGAAGAAGGGTCGCATTACTTCTGGCAAAGACAAACCTCTGCAGTGTTTTGTCATTCTTGTACTCTCCATCCTTTGTGAGGTGAGCTCTCCCACAGGAAATATTGTGGAGTGTGCCTCCACCCTCCCCACTACCTTTGGTAAGTGGACTTCACAAATAAGGCAGTGCAGGAATTGGACCCCTGATGCTCCAGCCCAAACAATAGCTCCCACAAAGCATAGCCCGGGAATGCCCTCTTGACAGAAGATTTGGATGTAGCGATGGTATCAGGGGTTCTTAGAAGAACGCTCACGGGACGTGAGTGTCCAGGCAATGCGCAACTGGGGGTGTGGCTATCAGAAGATGGGTGTATCTCTCAACATTCTTCACATCTATGCCCCCCGATGGTTGGTGCTATCCCTGGTATGAAAAACCAAGGCAAAGGATGAGCATGGAAACAAGCTCACCAAACATCAATACACCCATATGGACAAGCTTTTCAAACCAGATTGCCATTACCAATTTCTTAGAAATTCTAGGGACCTGCAGCAAAATGAAACTTTGGGTTCTGGCTCTATACAAGCTCATGCCATGCATCTCAAAGGATTTGAAAGGTGGTGTTATATATATATATATATATATATAGAATTGGGAGACTGAACTATGCAATGATCGGTCAACATTCCCACACATTTTGTCGTCAATTAGCTTGGTGTTGACATGTGTGAGGACCTGAGCCGAGTGATCCCTTACCTGCTGGAGATCTAGTCACACCGCTTTATCTCCTGCGGCATTTCTCTATTTGCTGCGGGAAATATTCTCGGGCATCACCCTGTATGGTCAACCTTATGCTCCAAAGCATATGGAATGGACGTTCTCACACTCCTTCACTCCTGTGACATAGGAAACAGAATGATCTCCCATGTTTTGCTTGCCTTGCTCCGTGTGAAGCACGGATTCGCTTGTTCAACCTCATGGATTCCCATGATACTTCCCTACCTCCACACACCAATCCACACGAAAGATACTTGCCTTTAGATGATATGGCACTGCCACAGGGGTGATTTCTCCTACACGCATGCTACAAATGGTGTCGAGGGAATCTATTAATCCGTCGGGAAGTAGATCATGCGTGAGAGCGTCCCCTCTACTATCAAATCATCCTAGAAGCAACCCTCACTGTCTCAATATTTTCTCAGCCTTTCGATCTGGGTATCTTTCACATCCATCGTCCACGTGTCTTTAAACCCAAGTCGTCGAAAAACAACTATTCATAATAATTTTCTACAATCATCAACGTGTACAGCTTGATTAAGGGAGATCTACCTCAGCCGTCAATCCATGGTCAACCTCCATATGGACCGTCCAAACATGAGAACCTTAATGCTCCATCGATCACTTCTCATTTGATCACCTGTGCATCTTATAATCGCGGAATGGTTCTCGTCCATTGATCCTCCCGACTCCGTACTTTGGATCGTAGATCTTCGCGACCTCTACGACTTTTTGAGAATCAATATTTCGACACTACCCACGCTAGTTCGTATCGCGTAATAGACTACGACTGTAGATCTACTTCTGCCTTCATCTCAGCCATCCAACCTTTCCTCCCATTAAAATATTTTGTGTTTTGGAAAAGCCTATTCCTTCACGCATGTTTCCCCAGCGGAATCACCCTAGGTCGTCGATCTTCTTCATCATGGATCTGAACCATCTATCTTCGACCTTCTTTGTTCATTTATGTGGCTGCATGTTTTGACCATAGAAGGATTTACCACCGCGGAACCAGGTCCCCTCTTCATCTGACGACTCTAACTGACGAAATCTGCCAACCTGATAACCTAAAAAGCGCTTGTATAATCTTTCACCAAATAGGATCATTTTCAAATCCCTCAAACTCATAATTCAAAAATTTGAACATAGTGCTAACAGCTGGCTCCATTAGGGATGCTATCCTCCCAGTGAGGTAGCAAAGACCCCGTGGACCAGGTGCCAAATCCATTGGGATGCCCTTAACCTTTCTCTGAAATTCTCAACTTGCTTTGATTTGGACCAAAACTGAACCACTGCTGTAACAAATTCATGTCAATCTATGTCCTCTAGCCATACTCTAAAAACTGAAAACAATTGGGACTGTAAACCTGAACTTATAACTAAAAATTAAAACGAACTGAAGGAAATGCTTGATAGGTCTCGAGCTTATTTGTACCTACCTACCCTACCCAACTGAGCTCAAATGCCCAATCAAGTAAACTCTGACTTCCAATGAAGTCGATCAAGCAATTTACCCAATAATTTTGTTTCTTCATCAGGCTTGATTGAAATTAGAACATAGGAACAAAAAGGAAAAATATAATGAGGAAAGATGTGGTCCTTTTGACAGAAACATAAGCACCCATTCCTAGTACAAAATTTCTCAAGGTATTTTGCCACTGGATCATAAAAAACGTGACAAATCCCAAAATCCTCAAACTGCTGTTTGTCATGACAAAGCACCTTAGAATGTAACTCCTCTAGCATGTTGTCAGGTTGATCTTTGAAAGAACCTTGAAAGGTATTGTCATGATTGTTTTCTAATGAAACATACACCCTTTCCTTCAAAATTTTGGAAGCTAAAACTTCACCTTCCATATGCACTTGAGTAGAAATATCATTCTTTTCTGTGAGGACTTCATTTCTCAAAGGAATTATTCAAGAGGAGGTGTATGTTGAGCAGCCGCATGGCTTTGAGATACATGGGAGAGATTCACATGTTTGTATGTTGAATAAAGAGTTATATGGTATGAAGCAATCTCCCAGAGCATGGTACTCAAGGAAAGATTCTTACTTGCTACAGATTGAATTTCAGAAGTGTGAAGCAAATCTGAACCTATACTACATTTAGGTGGGTGATGATCCTCTTATTCTTCTACTCTATGTTGATGATTCGTTCACTATAGATACATAAATACTCATTGTAGGGTGCAAGCAAGATCTTGATTCATAATATGAGATGAGGGTTAATGCATTATTTTCTTGGATTGGAGGTTTGGAAAGAACCAGAACATATTTTCTTGGGGAAGGGAAATTATGTTGACATCTTGAGGAGATTTTAGATACATAGTTACAGGCCTATGGCCACACCGATGATCAATAACTGGAAGAAGTTGAATGCTTCTAAGAGTGAGTTGGTGGATCTAACATTGTATCATCAACGCATTGGATTGTTGATGTATCTGGTCAACACCAAGTCATATGTGTGTTTTGTAGTGAACACTCTTAGTTAATATATGGTTGAGCCGAGGAGAGTGTAGTTTATAGCTCCAATACATGTTCTTTGATATCTTGCAAGTACACTGGATTATGGTTTGGAATACATGAGGATGGATGGATTCAGTTTGGTTGACTAATAGAACTCAAATTGGGAAGGACGCGTGATAGATCAGAAGAGCACTTATGGGTGTTGTTTTAGTTTGGGCTCAATAACAATGTCATGGTTTCATTGGAAGCAAACGTTAGATGCACTGAGTTTTGTTGAGGCAGATTACATGGTAGTCAATCGGGCTAGTTGTTAGGCCTTGTGGATTTATAAGTTATTGGTGGGATTATTTGGTCAAGATTTTAGTCCTATTGTGATTTATTGTGACAATAGGAGTTGCATTAAAATATTTGAGAATCCATTTTTTCACGATAAGTCTTAGCACATTGAGATCATATACCACTTCATCTGAGACTATAATGTCAAGAGATGATCTATAGAGTTGCAGTACATTTCCACTGATGAGTAGGTTGCAAATCTCCTTACGAAATCTTTGGGGAGGGGAAAGTTTGTCTTCTTTAGAGAAAAGTTGGCAGTGGTGAAGAACACCTTCCTCGGTCAGGAGTGTTGATTTTTGTACCTAGGAGGTATTCCCCTAGTAAATTTGTGCCTAGGTCACTAAAGGGGAAAAAGTGACTTGACCCTTGCATCAAGTTAATGTGATATGAAATTAATTTCACTTTATGAGATGTAAAGTGACATTTTAAATATTTAATGAGGAGGTGAGAGAAATTATTATTTTAATGTTTAGAAAAGTGATTTTTCCTCCACCCTTAATTAAACGTTACAATATTCAATGTGGGACCTTGGATATTGTGACCTTTCATTTACCCTCATTGCATTGGGAGTTGAATATGATGAGACCATTGCATTGGTTGCTCGTTACTCTTCGATCAAAACAATGATCTCCATTGCAGTGGAGATTGGTTGGAAGATCCATCAAATGGATGTGAGGACTTCATTTCTCAAAGGAATTATTCAAGAGGAGGTGTATGTTGAGCAACCGCATGGCTTTGAGAGACATAGGAGAGATTCACATGTTTTCAAGTTGAATAAAGAGTTATATGGTCTGAATCAAGCTCCCAGAGCATGGTGCTCGAGGAAAGATTCTTATTCACTATAGATTGAATTTCAAAAGTGTGAAGCAGATCCTAACCTATACTACATTTTGGTGAGTGATGATCCTCTTGTTCTTATACTCTATGTTGATGACTCATTCATTGTAGGTACATAAATACGCATTGTAGGGTGCAAGCGAGATCTTGCTTTATAATATGAGATGAGCGTTGATGCATTATTTTCTTGGATTGGAGATTTGGCAAGAACCTGAACATATTTTCCTGGGGAAAGGAAATTATGTTGACATCTTGAGGATATTTTAGATGGATAGTTGCAGGCCTATGGCCACACTGATGATCAATAATTGGAAGACGTTGAATGCTTCTGAGAGTGAGTTGGTGGATCTAACATTGTATCGTCAACTCATTGGATTGTGGATGTATCTGGTCAACACCAGGTCATATGTGTGTTTTGTAGTGAACACTCTTAGTTAATATATGGTTGAGCCAAGGAGAGTGTAGTGGATAGCTCCAATACATGTGCTTTGATATCTTGCAGGTACACTTGATTATGGTTTGGACTACATGAGGATGGATGGATTCAGTTTGGTTGGCTAATAGAACTCAGATTGGGAAGGATGTGTGATAGATCAAAAGAGGACTTATGGGTGTTGTTTAAGTTTGGGCTTGATAGTAGTGTCGTGGTTTCGTTGGAAGCAAAAGTTAGATGCACTGGGTTTTGTTGAGGCAGAGTACATGGTAGTCAATCGGGCTAGTTGTTAGACCTTGTGGCTTTATAAGTTATTGGTGGGATTATTTGGTCAAGATTTTAGTCCTATTGTGATTTATTGTGACAATAAGAGTTGCATTAAAATATTTGAGAATCCATTTTTTCACGACAAGTCGAAGCACATTGAGATCATATACCACTTCATCCGAGACCATGTCGAGAGATGATCTATAGAGTTGCAGTACATTTCCACGGATGAGTAGGTTGCAAATCTCCTTACAAAATCTTTGGGGAGGGGAAAGTTTGTCTTCTTTAGAGAAAAGTTGGGAGTGGTGAAGAACACCTTCCTCGGTAAGGAGTGTTGATTTTTGTACCTAGGAGGTATTCCCATAGTGAATTTGTGCTTAGGTCACTAAAGGGGAAAAAGTTACTTGACCTTTGCATCAATTTGATGTGATATGAAATTAATTTCACTTTATGAGATGTAAAGTGACCTTTTAAATATTTAATTAGGTGAGAGAAATTATTATTTTAATGTTTAGAAAAGTGATTTTTCGAACAACCTTAATTAAATGTTACAATATTCAATGTGGGACCTTGGATATTGTGACCTTTCATTTACCCTCATTGAACAACCAAAAAGACTAGGAGGGAAGCAAAAGGCACATTATTCTTCCATGAGATTGTGGAGAGGTCGACTTCTAGAGAGGAGGGGTAGGAGAGAGAACATATTGCAGGCATGCATTCTGAGGAAACCTACAACATTATAAAGCAACACAAAAATCAACATAGAAAGCACACATACTGAGAAGTTTGATTGAAAACCAATATCGAGGTGAATGGCACAATTTTTGAGGGAGTAGTATTAGCATTTAATCACAATGTTCATACAATTCTGAGAGTAATATGTATAGTTGATAGGTTGCACAGATTTTAGGCAAGTAACACAAAATTCGAGAAGGAACATTAGCCTAAACTTTTTAAGCAATTGCCACAAAAACCAATAAATTCCATTCCATACAACATCACACAAACCGAGAAGTGATTCCCTACAAATTTGAAGGAGAATTCTAGCACATTTTCCAAGGCAGGTTTTGGGACAATTTGTGAAAAATCGTGGTGCACTGTGGTTGAGATAAGTTGGCTTCATTTTGTTGATAGACTACTGTTATACAAATTTTTTGCATAATAAAAATAAAATGCTCTCTCACAAGTTTTCCCCATTGGGGTTTTCTGAGGCATTTTCCTAAAATACCGAGTCTGAAATTTTTGTGTGTCGTTGCATTTATTTTTGGATTGTAAATTCCTCCATGTGTTTCCAATTCTGGGTTGTTTATTAGTAATAATTCATTTGTAAAGTCATGTTGAATGGGTTGGGCATTAAACAATGAACAGTGAGACTTGAAACCAGGTTGGGGAAGCGCATTAAAACTTTTACAGGTTTTGCTTAGTAAGAGACTATACAATTTTGGCATGACAAGGGCAACTACTAAAAATCCTTGATCTTGGGACCGTGGGTAGTGTTCTCATGTTGAACATACCCAAACACACTTGCATGATCTTACAAAACTCAATTTTAATTCTTGTTGGAGGGACCCTTCAAGGCCCTTATTTGTCATCATTGATTTAGTTATGTATTCTAATTAAAGAAGTAGTTGGAGAGGGTGTAACTGCTCCAACCCTAATGTATAATGTATAAATGTTGAACTCAAGATGAATGTCAAGCATTAATGTATAAATGTTGAACTCAAGATGAATGTCAAGCAGTCAAATATATTCGACTCATTCCTTTGTCTTGATTACTTGTGTGTGTGCTTACTATCTACTTGAATACAACATTGGCGTCGTTGCCATCCTCCATGTGGCCTGGGTGATAGAAGCAACACATGGAGGACGATTTGAACCTTTCTGGAAACAAGAGGGGGAAGAAACCTGCAAGAAAAAAATCAAAGATTTGCTTCCTGTTTCATGTCTGTCGACTGAAGTTTCTTATTTCCATCGATCAAGTTCGAGTTGTTTGTCTTGAACCATTGCTTGAGGTAATTTGGTCAATGTTTTGTTATGATTCTAGCGCTGAAAGAGACTGTTTTTTATTGGTCGACTATAGCTTTTGTTTATAAGATTATTTTTATTCCATTGTTCTTGGGTTTTAATAGTTGGCGTATTGAAAAAGTTTGACAATGAAAAATCAATAAGGGTGGTGTTGTATATGGTATTTTTGCACTAAGATTGAAGCTTTCACAGCTTTGGTTGCTACGATTTTTGGAATGTATTTTCTGATTGCAAATGTAGGAGATTGTTGACTTGTGCTATCAAGGCATGGAAAGTATGACCACAAAATCCCCATGTCAGTCGCCAGCACACTGCCCTTTCCTGACAGTGACTTGTCCACTGTTTGCATTGCTAAATATGTATGCATGGCAGTTCCTGCTGGTCATCGATCTTCCTCCAATCGACAATGGCAAATAATCTAATAGATATGCTTAAAGAACATTTTATAGATCGTTGTGCTCAGACAATAATATATACTCAGGACAAGAAATGGGAGTGAAGTAGCGTATTCGACTGACAATATGTTTTCATTGACTGTTTATAGGGGTCTCAATACAACAAAAGCTGGAGCAACCACCTAACCTAGAAATTGCAACTTCCCATAACAAGATGACTGTGGCTCGTATCAATGAAATGTCAACTCCGTTGGGCTCGTGAAAATGAATTCCAGTTAGGGGCACTTCTCTCCCATGGGTCCTTTCATCCGATGCTTGTCTTATTTAATGATCTTAATGATCTTAGAAACTAGAGTTTTTCTTTGTCAGAGACTACATTTTTGGAAGGATTAATTCAACTATTGCAAATTATAAAACTTGGGACCCTGAGGTATTTTTTTAGTGATATGAGAAAGCATGGTTGTGCTAAGTTGATCTTAAAAGGATTAATTCAAAGTTGTATTCATCATCTGTGACTAATAACCATATTTGAGTGTCTACATGAGTGGAATATAGGAATTATGCCTTTCCTTGGATGACAATGATGATATGTATATATACATTCTGCATATTTAAGACAAACAAATCATAGGTGAGATATTTTGAATGGTTCTCTAAGTGCTTGATTAAGGTGTTTAAACTTTGTGGAAATACAAACAAATCATAGGTGAGATATTTTGAATGGTTCTCTAAGTGCTTGATTAAGGTGTTTGAACTTTGTGGAAATACCCAGTTTTAGTCAATAGGCACCGAGACAAATATATGGTCATAGACATAATATTTAACAAAAACTCTCAAGGTTCTTGTTAAGGTACTCATCACATCTTTTGTTTACCCTTTTTAACTAAATACAATTTCATATTCTTTGTTATGTCTTGTGTATGGAATGGTGTGTGTTTGAATTTGTTTATTTTATATAAGGTATAGTAGGAATTACTGGATCTGAGAGTTGATTTATATTTTTATTTGGTACTTGATTGACATAACCCTCAAGTAGCTATCTTTTGGTAAATATAGGTGCCAAAACACTAACACTAAATTGGTGACTATGCTAGGGGTGAACCCCTTATTCCATCCTTATTGCATGTGTTCCCCATTAAACAATATATGTCAAGTTTATGGTCTGTGTATTGTCATTGGCATTAGTGCTTCTTAAACACTTCCTAGAGTTGGTTCACTTACTTGGTGCATCATTGAAGTTAAGGGCGCTTGTCATTGGCACTTTTGTTGACTTTCACTGGCACTAAAATGTATTGCCATACTTAACTCAAAATTCCCTGACATTAGCACTACTAAAACACTTGTTTTTAGAAACTCATGCTTAAGAAAATCTTGAGTATTGCACCTCATCATACACTTTGGTTAGAACTTAAATCGATTCCCCCACCTTGGTTAATAACAATTCCCATTATGTGTCCTCCTAATGTATGGTGTGATTAAGCTTACGCATGTGAAACACTTGCTTGAAGTTGTTACAAGATAAAACTGGTGCTTTGAAATATATATCATATTTGTTGTTTATTCTAAGTGCTAAGTATACTTTTCCGACAAAGGGGTGTCATATGAGTGTAGCAAATCCACTTTGGAAATTGGATTCAAATACAAAAAGGTACTATGTCCAACTCAAATGCATTGTCACCAAACTTTTTGAAAATGATGTAAGGCCCATAAGGAAGAGCTATAATCTTACAAAGAGGATCTATGGGGCCTCACTATTATCCTGATTCAAATACAACTTGGTAAAATAGTTGGCATCAAGAATACTCAGTTAACTCATTTCACCCAAGATTTCTATGATTTCAATGGAGTGATATCATTTTGACGACATAACTATTCAAGTAGTATCACATAATTTATTCATTCAATGCCAAATAACATGGCACATTCAAGCTTGTAAATAAGTTAACCATGATAAATGTCTCTTGCTTCCTACTTCTAATGATCAACACTCTAAAGTGCATTAAATATTTTGTACACCAGTCTAACTGATATTCACCACTTCTTTTCCAATTGCAACAATGAGATATCAATTTCTTGGGTGATGGAAATGTTATGGAAAGTAAGTTACTCAACATCCTCACTCTAGGGACGTTAATACTTTGCCAATGGGTGAATCAAGCTTGTAGGAAACTACAAATGAATAAGAATACATTAAAAGCTAGGAACGCTTTGAATCAAGAACCCAAACACACTACATAGGTGTTAAATTCAATTTTTTAAATGGAAATGTATTCCAATAGCCTATGAAGCACTGCACATATATCTATTCATGGGGATGGCTCTAGACACCTTTTAACCTACAAATGAATAGAGAATAAGAGAGAAACAACCACAAGATAAAGAGGATTTTCTTGGTCTAAATGCAATGAGGAAGAAGGAATAAGGAAAAATACTTTCATGCTAAGGTAGACTATGAGTTATGTTGAAGAAAATATTATCCAAAAATAGAAAAAAGATAAATCTTTGGGTTCATGACCTAGTGATCAAATCACTTGGTTTGGAGGCGAAACTCATTTGGTTGGAGACATAAAATATGCACAAAAGGCCCTTGTAGGCTAACTTGTGGCTTTCATTTGGAGAGACTCTTTGTTGAAATTGAATAAAAAAATTGTGTGATGTCCATCTCTCTTGTATGGTATTAAGTATGGATTTTGGATGTTAGTGATATTATTGTCCCTACGTGATGCAGGAGGATCTTTGTAACCAAGAAAAATTGATCATATCAAATTTTGATGAAAATGGCTCCATGACGTAGAGCTCACCGAGAGCTTTCCAACAATGCTTGAACGGGATAAAATGGATGGCATATGATAAAGCTATAGCGTTCTGGATTTTTGGATCAACATGATAAAAATTTATAGGGTCACCATGTGGCATCCCCACATAATACCAAATGGTAGTATAGATTGTATGGATGACTAACATGGAACCTATCTTAGATGGACACGTGGAATATACAAATTTATGGGCAAGCTGACATGGAAGATTCTCAGAATTACACGTGGCCTGTAGGTGGCAGTATAGAATCTAGGTGGTAGTACAAAAGTGGTGAGGTGAACCAATGGGAGGCTGCCTACCAAATGGTAGTATAGATTGTATGGATGACTAACATGGAACCTATCCTAGATGGATACATGGAATGTATAAATGTATGGAAAAGCTGACATCGAATCTTCTCAGAATGACACGTGGCCTGCAAGTGGCAATATAGAATCTAGGTGGTAGTACGAAAGTGGTGAGGTGAACCAATGGGAAGCTTCCTACCAAATGGTAGTATAGATTGTATGGAGACTGGCATGGAACCTATCCTGGATGGACACATAGAATGTACAAATGTATGGGCAATATGACATGGAAGCTTCTCAGAATGACACGTGGCCTCTAGGTGGTAACATAGAATCCAGGTGGTAGGACGAAAGTGGTGAGGTGAACCAATGGGAGGCTGCCACATGGCATCCTCTAACGAACCAAATTTGGCCAAGGTCTATTAAAAGTTTTGGTTGTTATCACCAAACACACTGAGTGGAATTGACCCTACGATTTCGGATCAACATTATAATGGTTTAACCACTATACAATAGAGTGTTGCTTATTATGGTATGGTTAAAACCTTTATTTAAGATTTATGCAACTATTGGTTGAGCAGAAAAAGGGACCAGTGGGATTTGAACCCCCCGAACCCTCTCCAATGCACATGCAAACATTAACTAACCTGTATAGTTGCAAACATCTATTTGAATTTTATAAAATGGATATTCGACATAAAATGTAGGGTGGAATCATTGACCAATCGAGAAATTGTTCAACAATACAACCAATGTGCCATCGCTTGACTATTGTTTGGGACACCTTGGTTAATTATTTTGGATTCATGTTATCGATATGGATGCAAAAAGGATAGTTGACGAGACTCGAACTCACCTTATATAATACAATTCTTTACCACAAAGCCAAGGGGTTGTGGTTTTGAACATGATCTTGTAGACCATTGTGTTATGTAGAGCCAAGGCTGAGTTAAAAACATTAGGTACAGATCAAGATTGAACCCGAGACCTTTTGTACACCAGTGCAATGTTTTTTCATTGAACCATGGGTTCGATACGTTGTATATGCGCGTAGGGAACATGCTTATGTTCCTATTTGTTTTTGGTATTAAAAGGACTGAGGGTTAAAGTTGTGTGCATTATCTGAAATTGAACCCGAGTCCCTTTCTAAGGTAGTGAAGAATCTTGACCCGTTAATGGATTTATAACATACAAAACATATGTGTATTTGTTTTTTAATTGTTTTGCATATTCTAATAAGGGTATTTATTTAGCCACTCTTGAAGAATTATAAGAGAAAGGAATTTTGTAGGGATTCCTGATCTTTCTTAGGTAGCACTGAAGACAATTGTTGCAATGTTGTCTTGTTATCAACTAATGGGCTGCATGTTGGTCGCATTTCCTAAGTAATATTATTCTTGTTTTGAATTACTAAGGTGAAAGAACAGAAGATTGTGGCGTTGAATACATTTGTCTTGCAAATCGGGAGTGGGGAGAGAATCGTAGTCATGCTTGATATCTTCCTAGAGCTGGTAAAGGCATTTGATTACAGGTGAAATACAATCATTGATGTAACAAATATTTTTAAGTAATTAACATCATTATAATGGATCGATTGCATAATTAATCAAACATGGAGACGTAGCCCAACATGGGTGAACTCTGTTATCTATCTCTTTGACAATTGTGTTTGTGTTTCGGTGCAATCTCACTTGTTTAAGTATATTTATTTTCAACTTTCACATTCATCAACAACAATTTGAGAATTTCGTTAATGTATTCAAAAATATGTAAAACTTAATTTTGCACATTTTTTAAACAAGATTTGGATTTGACCCTCCATTTATATGTCACCGAGTAAACTAATACTTACTAAGCTTAAATGATGAATTTCAACTATGGATTTAAACTAAAATCCTTTAAATCATGAATAATGAGGTTAATAAGCTCATATCAGGTAAGAGACCATAAATAATCACTACAATCTTATTTTCCCTTTCATATGCTCATATCACCACACTTGTTGTTGATTTCATGTTTGCAAAGTATGATATTACACTATTAGATGTAGCATGATGACACCAAGGTAGGCTTTAAAAATCACTTGTATTTACCTTTACACCTCATAATATACCTTGCACCACATGTGTGTGGAACCCTTTATATGCCCTTGTTGGATCTAGAATCTATCAACCTAGGCACATAAACTCATGAAATCTTAGTTATTGTACAATAATGTTTTCCTATAGCCATATGCAAATGCACTTGCCTATTCAACACTATATAGTTGATGCAAATTTTATTTTAACTATATTTCTTTGATACTAGAACAATCAAACAACCAATGGACTCAACCTAATGTGCCATTTGTCGAAAAACTTCTAAATATATTCCTTGCTATGTCATTTTCTATTAATGATTTTTGAATAGATCAAAACCATTGAACAATATTGGTCTTAAAGTTAGATTGATGTTGATCATACCTACGAATTAATGTAAAAGAATTTCAATAGATTACTTGAAATAGATTCCTTAAACACATATGAGTAATTTTTAAAGCAAACATGTGTGTTTTGTTGTGTGTATACCTTTTATAATCCTCCTAGCCATTCATTTCCATTAGTAGATATAAGTGTGTAGATTAATTTAATCTTTGTTCCCGTGAATATGGGTAACAATTTTTGGTAAAGTAGAGGGCGCGTGGAGAGAAACAAATGAGCTACAACGAGCCTTGATTAAGCCCTCGATCGAGATTTCAAAAGATCAATCGAGGGCTCAATCAAACGCTCAATCAAGCTATTACAAAGGATCGATTGAGGGTTTGATAAACCCTTGAACTACGTATTGATCTCGATCAAGCTTTCATCGATTATTCAAAATTCAAAAAATACACAAGTAGGAATTTTCCCGCCACTAACCCTTTATAGCCACAAGAGTTGGAGCAAGCTAAATAGCTCACACATCAGATATTTTCCCTCCATGTGGGATATGGATACCATCATGAAGTTTTGTGCTATGAGGATTGGTGTCTTAAGCAATTAATCATTGTTAATGGAATAAAATAAGGCCCTTGTTTCGAACTAATGAACTCTTTAAGGATCAATGTAGATTTAAATAATGTCATAAACCACATAACATGTCCTCTATAGGACATTAGTTTCTTTCAAATAATATGTGGCTATTATTACAATATTTTGTGCATTACAGTCTGTGTTCATCAAATTTGATGTTTCATAACTCTCGGGAGCTCGATCGAGTTTTTGCTCTAACCACAGTTAAACCCTCAATCGAGGTATTTTAAAATCCGTCCAAAACCTTGGTCGAGGGTTTTAAAGACCTTGATTGAGCTATTATCTCGATTGAGGGCTTAAAATACAACCCTTTATCCCTTTTTTCTACAGTTTGAATGTTTATGTCCTCTTCACTAGGATTGAACTATGTCTTAAGATGCACCTTAGGCAACATACTTCATACCAGTAAATTCGTCAACAAATCATCTTTCCATTGGCATATAATTTACATGTTTTGGAGTTAGTATGATATATTTTTTTTCTTTTCAAACATACTCTTGAAAACCATGTCCACAACTTCAAACTAGTGCAAAAATAAATCAATAACAGAAAAAGTGCACAACCCCATAAAATTTCAAAAAATACATACGATAGAGAGAAACATGTCTTCTTCAAAAGGGTATTTTTTGTTTTTATTTTTATTTTTTTACTAGTAATTTATTTTTACATGCACACATGTGTGTACAAAATGTGATTAAAATTGTCACTAGTCACTTTCAAAAATTAATAAAAAATCCAATTTTCAGAAGAAAATAAAACAAAAAATATGTATGCTCAAGTGCATACCACTCAATTATATGTGTGTGTGTGTGTGTGTGTACATACATACATACATACATATACATATATTTATTTTTTTATTTTTTTATTTTTTTATTTTTTTTAAATTATGCATTTATCTCTAAATTATTTTACGTGCACATGAGTCACTTGTTAACGTTTTCTAAAGTTTACAAGGACAAGTCTATTATTAAATGTAATTTTGACATATTAAATAATATTATTAAATTTTCAAAAAAAAATATCTGGAAATACTACATAATTCCCCGTAATTTGTGTTTTTGTTGCATCTCGAAATTCACATGGAAAATATGAGTTTTAAGAGGTTCAATTTAATAAATCAATAAAAAAATTCACTGTCATTTTTGGCCAAAAAGTGTTATCCATCTTCATGGATTCATCCCATACTAAGTAGAACTCATTGCATTCACTATGATCAATGTAGCATTCATAGTATATAACATCAAATCTACATCATGACTGCAAAAATGGACAAACACATTGTCATATACACAATATGAGATCCATGTATTTGTATTGAAAACGGGTCAAGCTATACATTTTTATACAAAATGGAATTTATCATTCCCAATATATGTAATGGACGCCCATGCACAAAAATGGAATAATGGCAACTCATGGCCTAGATACAAATTGAAATACCGTACCCAAAATGGCACATCATGGCTAATATACATGGTGGGTGTATAATGTACATAGTGTGTATCTCAATCACCTTGGACACCCTTAGCACCCGAATGCTCATCTATATAATCAATCATCCTCCTCTTTGAGTTGGAGGAAGCTTGGTACTTATTGTCTCTAAGTGTAGAATGTCTCTCTAGTCTTTAAAAGAAAAATAATAACATATTAGTTTTCCCCATAATTATATAAGCCGATACACTTAAAAAATACAATTAAAATTCAAATCTTATATACTCACCTGAGAGTAAACAATATAACATGATGGGTTTCCCTGCCTATTTGATCCAAGCCTCTTAACAATGGCTCCCTACAACAATTACAAAAATAAATAATACAAGAAAATAAAAATACGTTATTTATCAACATCATTCATGCTTTATAAGATTTTAATGAACTGATAAATCTCACTGTAAAGATATGAGGCAATGCAAGAGATTTCCCTTCCTTACTAGGAAGTGGAGCACTCAGTTGGACAACATGCTCCAAGTTAATGCTAGAAGAGGGGACTGATGTAGGTACATGGGCGGGGGAAGATGTAGGTGAAATGGATGGAGCCGATGTAGGTGCATGGGATGCAGTGGAAGCAGGTGTAACAATCGTAGATGAAACCATTGTAGATGTAGCTACATTATATGGAACACCAATCACTACAGTGGTGGGTAAAATAGGGGGAGGTCTATGATGGAATATTGGCGAAGTATGGACAACTATGGAAATAACAAGGGTGGATGGGTGTGGGAAGCGATATATCCCCATTGGTTTTACAATGGATAGAAGCACCTTGGGAGAAATGGGTATGCCAATCACAGGGTTAGGGTGCTTAATCACCGAACTTGGCATGAACTATGAAAATAATGGACTAGGTGGATGATAGGGACGCATGGGTGGATATGGCGATGGTATGGTGAATGATGACACCTACTTAAACATATGTAATACGTTTGATTAGTACAAAAGCATGTAAATTAACCATACAAATACAATGAATTTCACATCAAATATATAATTAATTTAACACGTGTTACCTTGATGAGGGGTGATTTGCTTACCCTGGGTGGAGACCCATGCTCAATCTCTTTGCTAAGAACTTATGGAAACACGACAACATTAAAATTGATTTCTCATAAATAACTTTGACAATTGAAAATAAATCATTTTTTTTCAACCCAACAATCATAAAGTCATTTAAATACCTCTATGTGAGGTGCCACACTGTCTCATGTTCCTACCACAGCTGCATCAAAGTTAGGAGAACTAATTCCATTCCACCTTGATGGAGTTGTGTCGTCTTGAAACAACTGTGCATGGCTAAAAACACCAGTTAGATATAGATACTTTGAACAATGTTTATCTAATAATTGTCAATTGTACAATTAAATATATACTCAATGATGTACCACCATTTAAAAATCATACTAACCTCATCCAAAAATACATCTTGTGTAGGATCCTTTGTAAGGACATGGCAAGTATGCATGTAGTGAGTGCATCAATGTGGTAATATGCTAAGCTCTGGGAATAATCCTTTTCCTAAACACATGTCATGGAAGGTCCATGATTAGTAGGCCTAAAAGACATACACCTAAGGGTCCTACATACTGCTTTGATGGGTTAAGTTTGAGTGATTCCACAAATTCACTGTGCTGCAATACACCATGTGTAAGATGTGATATGGCAGTGGTCGTGTCATCCAGGAAATCTAGTAACTTAGGTGTCTATGGGGGGGTGGGGTTAGGGGTATTCCTAAGAGCATGTGTCCCTCTCATTGGATTATGCCTAGCTATTGATTAACCCTAGACAGAGCCAAGACTGATCCCTTGAAACTCACCAATGTCAAAATAGTTCACATGGACACCAAACATGAACTTAGCATATAGTTTTTGAAGAAAATATAATGGAACATCCCTATTGTTGTAAGGAGTTTTGTCAAAAACCATGAGCCAATTATTCATCCAGTTTTATTTCTATAGATTGTATGTGCACCAATCCATGCGAAGGTGCCTCTTGTGTAGATCAAGGGGTTGGCTAGTTCTAGGGTCAATGAAAAACCTAACAATAGATTGTTTTGAAAATTTCAAAACTTTGATTTGTTCTTTATTGAGACCAATGGAATAGAATGGTCTCATACTGCCCCTATATTTCGATATGCTCAATAATTGACCATGGGCATGATTAATAGAGGAAATGATGCTATCAAAGGATGTGTCTAAGGATATTCTTGATGGTACCCTTGCGGTTCTGAGCTCTTGAACGAAGCTTCTCAATTGATTTAAATGTTTGTTGATCTAGATTGCTATGCTTGGGTTCTCCTTAGGGTTAATGTAGGCTTATGAATTTGGTTTAGGATTTTTTATGTTGGGGTTCTCCTCGAGGTTAATGATTGTTTTTGGATTTAGTTCAGGGTTTTCTACCATTGTAATGAAAGATAGACCTTCTGCATGTAAAAGCAATTTTTTTTTCAAATTATGATTCTTTTAAAATTAAGTTTTTATTATTAAATCATAAAAATGAAAAATAAAAATAAGAAAACAGTTGGAGGATTACTAGGAGGGAGGAGTGGGATCGTTATTTGGTGGTGAAGACGTGCTCATGTTCTAGTTTCAATCGCTAATTGTCATGGGAATCCATGGAAATCAAGAGAAATGATAAAGTAATTACTCGTGGGCCCTTTTCTGTATACAGAGGAATGCACATGCGTTCCTGTCATCCATGTAGATGATTTGGTGGAGGTTCATCAATTTTCAAGTCAAGAATGCACATGTGTTTTTAATAATGCGTGCACTCACATTGTAACAAAAGTGGGTACCATCTTTGTGCAAGCACCCTTTACCACAAACAATTTATTAATATTTGGGTGGAAGACCAAACAATTTTTTTGTTACTAGTTTGAAGAAAACACATATTGTAAAAATAGACTTAAAATATTTTTACAAAAAAATTGTAAAATACAAGTTTAATAATAAACTAAAAGATAAAAACATGCTCTTTTTTTTAAAGCTAGTTGAAGAACCTTCTATTACTGAAAGAAAATACATATAATACAAACAAATTCTCCCCTCATTTGAAATGAAATATGATAACTGAGAATAAAATCATCAACCTGTCAAAGATACAGGGATGAAGGACCGAACTAACCTAAGATAGAATAAAGCTGAGAAAACCAACGAAGAACACCTGAGTAAACATTACTGATAACAAAGGACGAAAAACTAAGTCACTTGGTAGATCTTAATGGATCTTTTTTTCCCTTTCTTCTTAAGAAAATCAATCCATCCTGTTGAGGCATCATTACTTGAATTCTTCAAAATTAGCTCTAACTGATCACTAAAAATTTTAGAGTCAAGAGGAATTGAAGGGTTGACAAGTTCCCTGCCACTATCTAAATTATCGGATTCATAGGGATGATTTTTCCTTCTAGAGAGGGAAGCCGAAATTATGATAGTATCACATCCCATTTCAGAACCAAGGTGATACTGAGAAGGTTGAGTGGACATAATTTCTAGAAGTAAGGGAGGATGATCAGAAAATGAAGGAGGATATAGCTCTTGGGATGCTCTCTGAGGACGTTTTGAATCTCATGAAGAAGAGGAATTCCTAGGATTGCTCTTTGGCTCTTTCCAATCCCTGGTATTCCCCTTCGAATCGAAGGGTTGAGTAGAGGGCTAGAGAGAAGGACATGTTGCTCGAAGGTGACCCGTTTGTTGACAAGTTCGACAATGGAAAGTAGTATTTTCATAGTCAACCGGATGCAAGAGGGGTTCTTGTAATGTCCCCATCCCAAAAAAAATTCATGAAGGAAAAATTCTACTAACCTACTAGTTCCCTAGGTTGGGGTGGAAGCATTAATACTTGGAATAAGGGATCTACAAGACCCTAAATTTACCTTAGACTTACAAATTCACATTAATTGGGTTAAATAAATGATAATAAAATAAAATTAAGGTGGCATTTGGTCATGAGGGCGCATAAGAAGGTGTGGGGCCCACATGTGGCAAGATTCCCCACTACACTTGCCATCATTCTCTCACCAATTCAAGCCCAAAGTGGAGGGTAACGTACTTGGGGGATATGAAGAGACAATATTCATGGAAAAAATATAGGAAGTTCGAATTGGAGTGGAAGAGGCATTGTGACACTTGTAGCTAGATTCCATGGCATCTATGACAACAATGATGAAGGAAACTATGACAAATATGAAAAATTCAGACCTGATTGCAAACCTATGACACATCTGAAATATCAGGAATAAAAATGGCCACCAAGAGGGTGAACAGAGGGAGTTATGGTCAACCAAGATTCTCAATTTGAATTAGGGAAGAGTTATGCAAGGAAGAAGTGGAAAAGTGTTTAATGGGAGAATCTATCATTAATTTGAGTTGAGTGGAGTCTCTTGGATGGAATTCGACCTATTGAGTTCGCTCGAGGTTAATAAAATATGAGGATGAGGAAGGAGAGTAGCTTTTGGATCATTTTTGTTTTGCACTCTTGAAGAGCTTAGCTTGTCCTTGCAAGACGGATGTTCATCCTCCTTGCTATTGAACCAATTTCGATGGTGAAATATCCATGTCCAAGTTGGTTGGAGGAGAGGCCATTCAAAACTCTTATTAGGGTTTAAAGGATTTGTTTAGTGTAGGTTTAATGTAGGGAGCAGGAGAGTCGGCAGCAACAGATGGAAGGGGAGACAATAATGCCATCAAGGTAACTCTTTATTCACCCATACTCAAGATAAAAACGTGTTCTTAAATTACCACTTACATAAATATTTAATATATCTTTGTTTTTCCAATACAAATAATCTTCACAAATTATTAACTCATAAACATAAACATAATATTTTTATTTCCAAATTAATTGATAAAGAATGTAATCACTATCATTATCATTAATAACTATTATTATGGTGAATAACTATGCTATTGTTTACAAACACTTAAACGTTGTTCTTCGTGAATTAGGTTAGTGAGTAAGAGTGCATTTCCAAGAGCCCCAAGGCCCTACTTGCTTATAGGGGGCAGCACTATCACGGGAATCACCATGAGGTTCCAAAACCTATATATGTGGTATGGTAGGGTAGGGCACTAACGAGAACGAGGTGACACACGATATGGCACCATGAGGGTGGTTCAATAAATAATCAGGGTATTTTATATGGGGGTTATATTGAGATGTTTCCACTACCGCAATATAGACCCTCATCAGGGTTCCACAACCTGCCTGATGCATAGCATAGGGTAAATTTCTACATAAAAAATGTTTTCACTATTTTATAATTATAATAATAATAATTTTTATGTAAAATTTCTTCTTATAACTAACTAGCACATCCACATTCTTTGTGGTTGGATCACGCTCATAGGGATGAAATGATTGAGAGATAAGGATGGAAAAGAAGACATTTTGGAAATTTTTTTATTTCTCATATTCTTTTAGTTTCTTTTAGTTAAACTCGTTTAACTCTAAGTTATTAATGCCTAGCTACATGTTACCCATTTATCAACTATTACTTTATCCATTCATCAGCTTTGAGTTATCTGTGCATAGTTGTTACCCATTCATTAATTCATCACCTACCAAATTTGTTTTTTATTTTTTTTATATAATTGTTTATTTCAAATTTTGAAAGATTGATAGTAGAGTTGTCTCATCCTCGTCCATAAATGAAAAAGCATAAGTCGATAATACACTTGTCTCATCCTTGTCCATGGATAAAAAAGCATAAGTCCTAGTCCACCCCAAATCTCAAATTAAAACGTCTAATCAGTGAAGTATCATTTAAAATAATAATAATAATAAAATTTATAATAAACTTTATTAATATTAAAAATTCAGAATTAATTATTTATATAATTATAATTTTTAATTAAAAATCTTATGTAGCAAAATATTTAATAAAACATATATACAACTTTCCAGAATTAAAAACTAAAATTAAAACCATACTTCCCTTTTAATTAAAAAAGTTTAGATACTTTTGCATAATTTTGTTATTTTACTTCTCCATATTATTAAAATGATTAAACACTCGTAACATTTTTCCAAAGTTGGAACAAAATTAAAAACAATGGTATAACAATAAGTTTTACTAAAATTAAAATTAAAAACAATTGTATAACAATAAGTTTTACTAAATATAAGTTTTAGAATTACACTTCTACAATTACATGAATTTTGTAAAAGCTTACTTAAAATATTAATAATGGCATTTTAAAAAAAAAAAAAAATTAAGTTAGAAAAACCCATTTAAATTATAAATTTTAAAAAAGAAAATTAGGTTAAATAAGCTTAACTTACTTTTTAAACCCAAATGTAAATAAGATATTTACTGTTATTTTGATACAACAAAATTGGATATAAAACTGCTTTTTACATGGTTTAGCTATTTTACAATTAAGGTAAATATGATGCTTTCAATACCTTAAAATGTGATAATTTGATATAAAACTGGTATTTACATTGTTTAGCTATTTTACAATGTGTAAATAATGTTATAATGCTTTCAATACCGTAAAATTTGATATTAAAATGGTTTTCACATTGTTAAACTATTTTACAATCAGTGTTGTGTGCATATAAGTGGTAGCAAATACATAGACATTTGGAAACATAAGGTATATATGAGAGCATAATTTGTGGGAAAAACATAGGCATTTGGAAGCATCTAAGTGTTTGACACACAATGTTATGGGGATTGGAGAATTTTAAGTGAGAATGGTACATAAAGCAATTCCACTGTCCTAGAGTTGTTGGCTTATACCATTTTGCCAACAAAATCAAAGTAAAAAGCCAATTACCTTTAGATGAAAAAATATGGGATTATGTGTAACCATGTTCGTACATGATGACTTTGATTATATAACCAATTTTTGATGTAAAAATGCTTACTCAAACAAGAGAATTACCGTAGTGTAAAAATGCTCATTCAAACAAGAGAATCATAGTACATAAATCGAAGACAAGACGAGATAATTGGTAGTGATTGATAGTAGATGATAGTTAATAAATGGATAACAAGAAGAATGTCACTGATAACATGTAGTTAAACATGGATAACTTAGAGTTGAACCCGTTTAACTAGAAAAATATGAAAGAATAATTTTTTTCTCCAAATCATCTTTCATTCTATGGCTATCTCTTAACCATTTAATCCTATAGATTTATCCAACCATAAACTATATGAATGTGATAATATACTATAACAAATATTCCTTTATAACTAAAATACCCAAAAATAATTAAACAAAATATACTAAACGATGAAACGGATGTAGTTTTATTCTACAAAATAAAACACAAAAAAATTAGTAAATCCTTATTTGTCCACAGTACCTCCAACTCCAATAGGCATTCGATCTGCAATGTATTATGTCACCTGTGATTAACCACCTACCCATATTATCATAATAAAAATTTGAATGTAATTTTTAGGAGTTAATTTAAAATATTCAAAGATACAATCATTAACTATATTTGAATTAAAAAATAAATTCAAAATCCTCAAATACCTTGTTGTATTGAAATGGTGCAAACTCTATTGAAATTGTGCAAACTTAACAACTTTAGCAATTCCAATAAAATTTCAACCAAAAAAAAACAGTCCAAAACATAGAAGATTTGAACTTTTAATTTGCAATAAATTACCGAGTTGTCTAATTAGGGGACAATTTTCCCCCTATTTCCGGCTGGAGTGTGGATGCTTGGAGGTTTCTCTGTCAGGTGATTTCATTTCTGCACTTAGAATCACTCAACAAACAACAAAAATTACAAGATTTTATGAGTTAAATTCACCGAATTCCTGCTGAAATTCAACAGAAAAGTCAAAATCGTCCCCTAATTAGACAGCTCCAAAAATTACTATAACCATTTCAAATAAGATCACATCCAGAGGGCTCATTAATATCTGGCATGGTGTATGGATGCATATCACATGGAAATATATCTATATGGCATTTAATAGTCTAGCATCTTATAGTCTAGTATTTAATGTTGTTGTTGGGTATTTAATGTTGTTGTTGGGGTGATATGAATCATTATATTAATTCAACAGTTTAAAAGTTCATTGCAACAACATTGAATGCTAGGTTGTAGGATATTTCAAAAGTAGTTTAAATATTCTAGTTTTTGTTTTGTTTGGATTTTTTTTAAATCTTTAAAAAATCTTAAAGTTATATATATTAGTGTGAAAATTGTATAATATAAATGCTATAAAGTTATTTAAATTATATGATATAAATGCTATAAAGTTATTTAAAGATGTTGAATCTAATTATACATTCAAAAACACAATTTAAATTATTTTAAATTTAGATTTAATAAAAAAAATATTAGATTCTAATTTTAAAAACAAAATAAAAAATTAAGATAAAAAATATAATCTATTAAAAAATATTGACATATAACTTAGACGGATTTATTCAATTTAAATTTTAAATATAAATTCATCAACCTAGATTAAATTCACTTATAGGGTACTGTGCAAAAGTCAACTTACTATGCACTTGAAAGTGGAACATAATAACAGAACGTGGGTCTGACTGTAGTTTCCTCGAAGATTCGGAGAATAGATATCCTACGTTGGAGCAGTATAAGCTCTAACCAAAACATCCCCGACCCAACGGAATTAGGCGGAGAAAATTCGTGGAAATTTGTAGATTGAAGTGTATAAATTGTAATTTGGATAATCTGGGTCGTTTTAAAATCAACCATTTAGTCTTACGAAAGTAAATTCTATTGTTGAATTTATAAAATAAATAAAATAACAATTTTGGGATAAATAAAATAACAATTTTGGGGAATGATTTTGACGATTTTTTTTAAAAATTTGCCGAAAAAGCTAGGCGATTTGGTTGTCTTTTATCCTACGCGTCCTACGCTTTGCAGGATTAAGGAATCAACACGAGTGGATTTATCCCTAAACTTAATTGTTATTTCAAAAATAATTGAAATGTGGATGAGATCAGAAACTCCAAATCAAAGTAAAATGATTTTTTATTATTTTAATATTTAAATTTTTTTAATTAACTTAATGCATTCAATATATATATTGCTTGCATTTAATGTTGTCGCAAAAATCTGAACAAACAAATTATTTATTAAATCAAATCGAATTCTCCACTTCTCTACAACAATAACTTTAACTACATTGCTACATAATACATACACAACAATAACATTAATTACATTGCTACGTGCTATATATATTGTGCAAAAGCCATTGTACTATGCATACCATTAAAGGCCGGAGCTAACCAAAAGGCCCTCACCTATTGTAATTTTGTAGAGCATTTTTTGTTGTAATAGAGAATTGGAGTGGTCAAATTGCCATTTAAGTTATCTAGATGGTTTTAAAATCATAAATTTAGTATTGAACAAACCATTACAATGGCTAAAATTGCAAAATTACAGAAATTATACTTTACAAAAAAAATTTACCAATTTTTATCCAAAATTCCTCGAAGCTTTTTAGTTGTGTTTTTTCTACTCGTGAAATAATGTTTATTTAAAGGAAGTCCTTTTAAAGTTGGACACAATAAAGTAACCCGAAAAAAAACATGCTCTGGCCACACCTTTAAAGCTTTAAAGGATGCCTTTTTAAAGTGGGACTCTACACAATAGTCCCACACAATAAAGTAATCGACAAAAATGGAGAGTAAAAATATATATGAAAAACTTGGAGCGAAGCGGACTGGAACGGTGAAGGCTAGGGTTTGACACCGTTATTGAAGGCCCTACGACGGTGTATCGTTGAATGTCACTGTCTTGTTGCTGGGTTCTGGTTGTTAGAGTGTTTTGGTCTGTTTCTGGTGGCTTGTTGTGTATTCCTGTTTCTAGTCTCTGGGGTTCGTTGACCACCTTTTGGCTTCCTTCCAGCATGCACGTTAGTTGGCGCATTGACCTGGTATCTGTGTGAGGTCTGTCCACTCACTTGGGAGGATGGTTTGTGTGGTTAAACAGACTGTTGCGGTGACTCAAACGAGTTCTTTTCTATGCTTGGTTCCGGATTTGATGGGTGTCGTCGTCGTGGTTGACTTGTGAAGTCAACAACTCACATGCAAATGATGCCCTCATGCCTAGGTAATTTCCGTTTTTCCTCGCTTTTTTAATTCTTCTCTTGGTCTGGGGCTGGGGTTTTTTGTTTTTCTATGGTTCCTGGATTTTTCTCTGACCCCCCCGCATGGAGTCCACCCTCAACTCTAAGGGTTAGTACTAACCATGTTTAAAAAAAGTGGGAATATCCTACGAGTTTATTGGGCTGCTGTCAGTTGGGTCAACTGGGTCTTGGTTCTCTGTTTGTCAGCGGGTCTGTTCCTTTGAGCCTTGGTCTCTGTTGGACTGGCTTGTCGTGAGGGGTCTGTCCCTTTCCCGGTCTTTACTGTCGCTTACCTTGGTGTAAGCGCACAGGCTTGGTTCTGTGCACTCTGTCCTGGAGCTGTGTTTTTTTTCCTATTGTGACTGAATGGTTTTTCTTGTGCGCGCTTGCCTTGTATCTTTGACTGGATGATTTTCAACGTTTATGCTGGTTTTTTTTTTCGCGTTTACCTGTGGGTCTTATGTATGCATTGTATCCTCTTGGAACTCATGTCATCTTCGAGTAACCCAACTATTTCTTTGTCGGTTTGTGGGGGGTCTACTAGGAAACATCCACTTAACCCTGGACGTGCTCGTTGGAAGGATAAGTCTCTCAGCGCTTTAAACCATAAACGTCAATTTGTTCTTGTTCATGATGTTTATTTGGACAAAGTCGATACCCTCTGTCACCATGCCCTTATTGGTCAACAGGAATATTGCTCCTTGACTAATGTCGAATGGGTTGAATGGGAAACCATTCACTGGAAACCTGTGATACACTACGTCCCTACAGTTATTCTTCTAGCAAATAACTGGTTGGTATTTGTGTTTTTAGAAGAGTCTGATACCACCCATATTTTGGGATTGCTGTGGACCATTCAGAGGGGTTCCCTTTTCTTGAACCGCTGGCACTCTGGCTTTGATCCGCTTACGGAGCGTGTCTCCATTAGGCACTTGTGGGTTCTTCTACCTGCGTTACCCTTCCCTCTGTGGAACAAGGATATCCTTACCAGCTTGGCCAACTCAATGGGGCACTTTCGTTTCCCTGGAAAAATACTTTCACTTGTGTTTTGACAAGAGGACTGCAAAATTCCTCGTTGAGCTCAACATATCCCATGGGTTACTCCCTAAAATTGATATTGTATGTGGGGAATGTGTTATTACTCAGAGGCTTGATTACCTGAACATGACCTTTAGATGAAATTACTACCATGAGACTGGGCACCTACGCAAATCCTGTTCTCTTCTCCTTAAAGGTCATCCTGCAAAGAGAGGCTTTGTGCCTTATCTTAGTCCCATGCTGGGATCTACCTCTCCCTCTCCTAAAGAATGTACCCCTTCCCGGGAACCCTTAGCTATCTCTTTGGATGACATTTATGTTTCCTCCTCACCTACCACCTATGAAGGACTGTCCAAGGGTGAGCTCATGTATATCGAGGACATTGAAGTATGTGCCCGATACTCCTGCCCTGTGACTGCTGCTGTAACACTGAATCAATCCGCATTGGATCCCTCCTCTTCCTCTGCAGTCCAACCAGAGCAATCCCCCCCCCTTTACCCTGGAACATTTCCCTACTCTCCCTGCCCCCTCGGCCCACCCTACCACTCTCTCTCCTGACTCTACTGGTTCTCCTGTGAACACCCTTCCCACTAGCCCTAGAGAGGAGCCTGCTTTCATAGACCCCTCTCTCTTAAACTCCTTATCAATTTTTTCTGATAACTCACCAATCTCCCCCTCTACCCTTCCCCTGGATTCCATCCACTTTAAAAATGTGACCATTCAAAAGGCTAAGAAGCACTCCTCTGTGGACTCTGACTCTCAGGGGGTTTATACTCCGGTCTCCCAAAGGCTGAAAAATGTTGCTAGACAGTCTTGTATTTCATCATCCAACTCTCAGGTTCTTAGAGCAAGTCCACCTGATGGATCAGGTTCCCCATGAAATTACCGTCCATGAATATTTGGGGTTTTGGAGGGCTTTCCAAACAAAAAGCTCTTGGCTCTCTGTTCTCTGATCTTAATACGGATACGATCCTTCTACAAGAAACTATGTGTACCTTTTCTCAGTCTCTCCTGCTATTTTCAAAATTAAAACCTGGTTGGGAGTTCTGTGCTCTGGATGCTACTGGACTTTCTGGTGGTCTCCTTGCTTAATGGAACCCAAGCCTAGTCCGTTGTAAAGCTTTCTCTTCCATTGATGGTATTGTGCTCAGGGCCAGCATTAGAGGGATCTCCAAAGTCTTTACCATTATTAATTGCTATGAGACTTATGCTCAGCGTACTATTTTTTGGGACAACATTCAGGCTGGGGGGTTGTTGTCTTCACCTAATTTACTTCTGGCTGGTGACCTTAATTTTACTATCTCTTCTTCAGAATTTTGGGGTACACTTTCTAGGCCTGACCCCTTGGCCTCTTATTTTTCCCAGCTTATTGCTTTAACCATATTGTTGATCTCTCTCTGAACTCTCCTGGCCCTACCTGGAGGAATGGTAGGCAGGGAGATGCTGGGATAAGCAAAAGACTTGATTGTTTTTTGTTATCTGACTATCTTATGCCCTGTAATGGCCGCTTTAGATCTTGGGATTACCCCTCAGATGTCTCTGATCATTACCCAATTTGCCTAGAATGGGGCCCAAGACTCACTGCTCAATGCTATCCTTTCAAATTTAATAGAGCCTGGCTCTTGGAGGATGATTTCACCTCTCTGGTTAATTCCTCTTGGATGGATCCTCTGTCCTCGTGTTCTCTTACACATTTGGACTCTTTCTCTCTTAAGTTGGGCAGGCTAAAGGGAGCTATGAAGTGTTGGGAAAGGAAGAAAAAAGGTGAAAGGAAACAACTGATATTGGATTTAAATTATGAGACTGCTGATATCTTACAGTTGGATTCGGGTCTACTGTTAGCTAAAAATTCTGTTAGGCTTAAATCCCTCCAAGAGAGAAAGGGAAAGTACTGGGCGCATGAAATTACCTCGCTGAGACTAAAGAGCAGAGTGATATGGATAAATGAAGGGGATGCTAATACTAAGTTTTTTCACTCCTTTGCTTCTGCTGGAAGGAATACCAATGCGATCTGGTCCCTGAATGATAGTTCTAGAAATGTGGTGACAGAGGATGCTCCTTTAAAACTGCTAGGTAAAATGCATTTTAGTGAACTCTTTCAGGATGATGGGTCATCAAATATAGCGGATCAACTAAAGGTGATCAGGCTCTTCCCTAATTTGACTGAGAAAGAGGATGAAGACCGTTTCCTTGAGCCTATAACTCTTCATGAAGTGGAAGTTGTTCTCAAGGGTTTCAAGAAAGATAAAATCCCGGCCCCGGATGGATGGTAGGCCGAGTTTTTTTTGGATTTTTTTTATCTTGTTGGGGAGGAACTTGTCTTAGCTGTTGAACAAGCTATAATTGGTCGGAAAGTTCCTGGTGCACTAAATTCCACCTTCTTGACTTTGATCCCTAAATGTGATAAGCCTACTACTTTTGCTGATTTTCGACCTATCTCGTTATGTAACCTTGTGTACAAGGTCTTATCCAAGGTTGCTGCTCTCCGTTTGAAACCTCTACTAAACAGAACCATTTCTGCTCAACAATTTGGGTTTCTTAAGGATAGGCAGATTACTGAACCTGTGGGCATTACTCAGGAAATTATGCACTCTATAAAAACCAAAAATTCTAATGTGATGGTCTTAAAACTTGACCTAGTTAAGGCTTTTGATAGGGTTAACTGGACCTTTCTGAGATTGCTACTCCTACAGATTGGCTTGCCTCTGATTGGCGGGAATTGGATTATGGGTTGTGTGACAAATGCCTGCTTCACTGTCTTAGTCAATGGAACACCTTTTGTTTTTTTCCCTGCTTCGTTGTCTTAGTCAATGGAACACCTTCTATTTTTTTCCCTGCTTCAAGAGGTATTCGGCAAGGTTTTCCCTTATCTCCCCTACTTTTCATCATGGTGATCGAAAGCCTTAGCAGGATTATTCTGGATGCTCATCTTAATGGATGGATAAAAGGTTTTCAGCTCTCTCGGGATTTATCTATCACTCATTTGCTATTTGTTGATGATTTCCTTTTATTCGGTATTGCTATAGTAATGAATGGTATGCTTTTAAAGAAGCACTAGATCTGTTTTGATCTACTTCTGGTATGGCTTTCAGCGTGGAAAAGTCCTCCTTTCTTTTTCAGAACGTGGATGTTGGTACTTGGAGCCAAATTACTCAGTTTCTCCCCTACATAATGGCTCCCATACAAAATGGGTTCACATACTTGGGGTTTCGCCTTAAACCCTTGGGATATCGATCATCAGACTGGAATTGGATGGTGGAAAGGTTCGAAAAAAGGATTAATAACTGGTCTTATAGGATGCTATCTCTGGGTGGCAGAGTTGTACTTATCAATTCAATCCTATCTAGACTTGTTGTATACTGGTTTGCTCTGACCAGATGCCCCAAATCTATTCTAAATTGGCTGAGGCAATTTATCTCTTCTTTTTTATGGGGGACCATAGAGGGTCATCAGAAATACCATCTTGCTTGCTGGGATGCGATATCGGTCCCTATTGAATGTGGGGGTTGGGGTATTAAGAACCTGGAATGGTTTGGGATCTCACTTCGACTGAAGAATTTATGGCTGCTACTTAATGGGGTTGGTATTTGGAATAGGATCATTACATTTAAGTACCTTAAAAATATTCCTTTGTTGGATTGGATCAGAGCTCGAAAATTCATTATCAGTAGAACTTCTTACTTCTAGAATGGTTTTATTAGAATTTTATCGTGGATCACTAGTCAGCTTGGCTGGAAGGTGGGTAATGGCTTAAATATTCGTCTGGGCATTGATCCGATTGCTGGTCTGGACTCTTCTTTCTTCTTGCCGAAGGACCTTCGTGATTATTTGTCTGATTATGGGATCACTAGTCTGGCCCAGGCTCATAATTTGGAGGGACCCTCTATTGGGATAAATCACTGGTATTCGGCGAGTGATCTCTGCTTGGGTGGTGTGTGGGCTGATCAATGGTTAAATGGCATGTCTCATGGTGGCATTAGTTTGGGAGATCACGAGGACTCTCTGCTTTGGTTCTTTGATAAAAAGATAGGAATGGTCTCGGCAAAAAAATCCTATGAGTTGATCATGTCTGAGCATTTGCAACCGATTAGTCATGATCTTCACCCAAAGATTTGGGGTTTCAACATTTAGCAGAAACTAAAATGTTTCATTTGGCTGGCGGTTAACAACAAAATTAATACTTGGGATAACCTGAAAAAGCGGGGTTGGGTTGGACCCAATAGATGCAGTCTCTGTAATTTGGATGAGGAATCGGTTGAACACATATTTGTTGGCTGCTCTTTCATGAAGGAGGTCTTTCATGGCTTGGAAATTTTGTTTGGTATTCGTTTTCAGTGGCATGCCTCATCTCTTTCTGCAAATCTGTCCACCTGGGTCACTATGGGTGGAAAGTACTTATATCTGCCTTTCTTTTATATCTGGAATATCTGGAAATGCAGGAACAGTTCCATTTTTTATGATAAGGTACCCTCTGTTCCCAGAATTTTTCATGGGATCTTGACTGATACTGCTTCTCATCAGGTGCCTCAAGTTAACAGAAACAATATCAAGTTCATTGGTGACCCCCCACCAAAAAAATATCCTTTGGTTTTTTTTTATGGAGTTGCGGCAGATTCTCTTGGGGGTGTAGGTGTCTATATTTGGTTAAATGAGCAGCACTCTCTCTCTCCATCAAATTAGGCTGCGGGCGCAACACTAACACTAGAGCAGAGCTTCTGGCAATATGGGAATATTTATACATGGCCAAAGATATTGGGTTGCCATACCTTCATATCTTTGGCGATTCCTCAATGATTATAAACTAGGCAAGGTATGAACCCACTCTCTCCATGGTGAACTTAGAGGCCTGGTGCATAGACATCAGGCAACTCATATCTTGGTTCACCTTTGTGGATTTCAGTCATGTCTGTAGGGAACATAATCAGAGGGCAGACACACTATCCAAGGAAGGGCTTAGTATGGTTGTCGTCCATCTTTCCCTCACTAAAACATGTGAGGATGAATTTTTTGGGGAGGTTTCACTCTAGATATTTTGAATAGCACTGCTCTGGTTCTTAGACTATTGTCTCTTGACTCTTGATTTGTGAAATTTTATTGGTTGATCTGATCTGTATTGTCTCTGTCTTTTGAGTGTCACAAGCCCTGACTTGGATATTGTGTCTAGGTTCTTATTATTTTCTATAAGGACATATGACTGAGTGCCGACTTATCATTTATGAGAGGTCATTTTTGTATTTGATGCCCATTTTCCGGTTGCTAAGCTCTGTGGAAGTGATCCCCCTTGATTGTATTGCTGGTTGATATGGGATCCTTAGTTTTTGGACTGTTGTAACCTACTGATTTACCAAGTTCCTTTGATTCAATTGAATAGCAAAGAATGCCTTTTTTTGTCTGAAAAAAAAGTAACCGACAAAAAAAAACAAAGAAGGAAAAGCTCTCAGCGATCAAATTAACGAGGTACAATCAGTATAGAGTAATGACATTAGGGACCAAATTGGAAGGTAGGGTTTTATTTCACTTTGGAGGGTTATGATAACCTTATGATATATTGAATCTTTGAATGCTAACATGTTAAAATAAACAATTTTTTTTATTTGAAAAATGTAATAATAATAATAAATCAAAATTTTATTGTATATTAAAAGTAAGATAATTGAATTATTTAGGAATAAAATTTTAGTTGTTTCATTTTATGTTTTTTTATAAGTAATGCCTAATCCAAATAATTTAATAACTATATAAAGAAAATTTTAAAAACATAAAAAATATTTAACAATATGAAAAAAATCAATTGAAAAATTTATGAAAGTGAAATTCAATCTATACAATGTCCATTAAACATAGAGATGGATAAATACAAAAGGAGTGAAACCTCTCATCTTGAATCACTTCAATAACAAACTGGACTCATTTCCAATAAGTAAAAAAATACTTATAAAATAGCACAACAAAAATCTATTCTCATGTTGCATATACCTGAAAAATCATTTAGTCATAGGAACAACCTAACTAGTATTAAGCTCCGCTAAGGGAAGTAATCACTTTATATATGTTTTTGTCCACTTAGCTCTGCCAACCATAGGAGATATCTCTAGTGGTTACGTGCATTATGCAAGTGGGTGGTGGACTGATGGTCTTGGGGCAGATGTGTCCTCCTTTCCGAGGCAAATCCCCTAGATTCTAAAGAGGGTATGATATACCCTATGGATGAATATGACAAGAAAGGGTGTAAGTAGCTGAAGTAAGAGGTCAACGATATCAATGTAAACAACCTAAACATGTGTCAAACCCGACAATAGAAGCAACCTAAGAAAGGGTTAAGAGTTACTACGATTTGAAGTTGTGATTTTGATAGGATGATTCAAGGTATAACATATTCTACTCAAATCCTAATTTGTAGGTCAAATTACAAGCTTAATCGGTCATGATTCTTGTAAACACTAATAGTGATATCCAATTGTAAGGCAAAATTTTCTCCTATAATGTTTGGGGGCCTTTGAGTAGTACATTCATCTCTGTGTAAATATCCAGCAGCCTTTCGAGATAGATGGATGAACTCTTCCAATTGAGTCTCCATATTAACCATTCACAAAACCAATGAGAGACGAAGTGACCCACCATCTTGCTTACCAGCATGAATATCCATGTCACCACTTCTCAATGACAAAGTAATTATTGATCATAAAGTTATTAGGGTACTTGCTCCAACAAGAGCCTTGATAAATGTGTCGATTCGTCTATTTGAACAGCTCATTATGTCGAGTCTCAATTAAATCCTAGAGCTACATGCTCCCTATCATGGGCTTAAGGCCCCCTATCGAACTACCATAACTCTAGCATATACTAAAACACGAAACAATGTAGAAATTAGAAATTGAAATAGGCTTGAGACTCGAAAATGACGGTGGAAGTAAGTGTAGCCTAAGTAGGGCCAACGAGTTTGGAAATTAGAATAATGATAAACAAAAGTTTAAAGTTTAAAACCACTTTAGTTTCAAACTTTCAACTTCCATAATCACGTTTCCAAAATCCAATAACCATATGATTAACCACAGTTTCGTATCCAAATTCCCTAATTCTAATCAACCAAATGCACTAATTATAAACCAGTGAAAAATATGATGAATCTATTCTAATTATAATTTATAATAATTTCCTACACAATTTGACTCTAGATTATGTGATTGCATTTGTTATTAATACATTGTGTATTCACCTAAAACATAGTAGTTGAGATTTAATAAGAAAAAAATGTCAATTTGCTTTAAGGATTTGAATTCTATTGTCAGCTGATTTCAACTGTGATAGCCTACTGAAACAAAACTATCATTAATGATTTATTTGCTAAGAGGATATCATCTTACTACAGGTGATTTTCAATTAATGCTTCCTTTACTACTAGGGTACTAGCTTACTAGAGGTGATTGCCAATTAATACTCGGTGCTTATGGATGCAACACGCTTCACACATGACTATTGGTTATAACCTTGTGGAAAACCATGGAAAGATATATACTTTTATCATTTGTGGATCACATTTTTCAATATAATACATATTATCCATCAAATTTAACCTACCTAGGAAAAAGAGCTATCAAAACACTTTATTTTGAGAAGTTTTCTCATTCAAATCCCTTCATTTTGGACAAGTTTTCTCACTAAAAATTCAATATAGATCTATACCAAAAGAGTACGTAAAACCAACTCCCATGTGTTACACACTATATTCTTTGAGTTTGGAAATCTTGTTGTACTATTATCATCCATTGATATCATGTTGTGCATTCTCATTCAATTATGCTCCAAGCATCCAGACTATAGGACTAGAGCTATAATTGATGAAATCGTGAATCCGTGACTAGTAGCGCAAGCACCTTACATTATAGTATGTGTCCCATCTAACAAGTGATAATTGTTGCATACGATAAACTCACATGGTTTTGGAGGGTTCAAACCCTGAAAGAAGACAACATCATGGAGCAGAATTTTGAAGGCTTGCAGAATATCTTGATGGATTCTAACCTACGACAATGATGAAAATTCCCATCAGTAAATCCGAGATCAATGATACTATCATCAAAGAAAGAGTTGTAATGAAAATGCAACCATCCTATGATACTAGGAAATAAGAATTTAAGTCTTCTTCCAAAATCTTTCCATGATAGAAAATAAGGATTTGAATATTAGTTCATATCAATAATATCCTACATATGCCTAATTAATACTAGTGTCATTGTACAAGTACTAGGAGATTCCAACCACAAAATTACAATTTTAATAAATTTTATAACTGAATACAACGCATTGCAAAGTCACATGGTAACAAATAATAATAATAATACAGCTTATTGCAATTACTTAATTCCCTACATGGGAGGGGCTATTGTATTATGAAAAAATGATATTTGAATAAAAATAATTAGAAAGGCAGCAATCTGGAGCAGAGAGTCCATCATGTTAAAGAATGTAATCTCACTGGTTAAATGCAACATTAATTAGTTAGTTGAGTAGTGATTTGGTCACTTTATCTTGATTAATGACCCATAGTATTTTAATTCCCATGGTATTCTTTTTATGTAGTCCTTCATGTTTTAGTATATGTTAGAGTTATGGAAGTTCTATTTGAGATGTTAGTGCCTTCTTTTATTTTAAGACTTAGATCTTCTTCTATGATTCTACAATCAACATCCTTGTGACCAAAATCATGACATCGATGACAATATCCATAGATTTCATTGGCATATCTTCTACAATTTTTCTTCTAACATTTTTCTTCTGGAATATCCAATTTTTCTTCTGCAATATCCATTCAATTTTAACAGAACAATACTATACAAGAAGACATAGATGGACCATGTGCTCAAGATTGTTGTCTTTGTAATTATTTTTATTCAAATATCATTTTTTTATAGAAAAAAAATTAATGAAAAAAACATTTTTATTGTTTATTAACTTGTTTCAGTACTACAATCGCCCCTCGCATGTGAGGAATTAATTAATTGCAATAAGTTGTATTATTATTGTTTTTTGTTACTATGTGACTTTGCAATGGGTTATAAAATTTATTAAAATTTTAATTTTTTGGTTTGATTCTCCAAGTACCTATAGAATGTATTAATTAAGTATATGTAGGATATTATTGATATGATTTTGGAAGAAGACTTAAATTCTTATTTTCTATCATGGGAGCATTTTGGAAGAAGACTTAAATTCGTATTTCCTAGTATCATAGGATGGTTGCGTTTTCATTATTACTCTTCTTTTGATAATAGTATCATTGTTCTTGGATTTGCTGATGGGAATTTTCTTCATTGTCGTACGTTTGAAGCCATCAAGATATTGTGCAAGCCTTCAAAATTCTACTCCATGATGTTGTCTTATTTCAAGGTTCGAACCCTCCAAACCATGTTTTGCAAAGCCATATTTGGTTTATTGTATGCAACAATTATCACTTGTTATATAGGACGTGTACTATAATGTAAGGTGGTTGCGCTACTAGTCATGGATTCATGATTTCATCAATTATGGCTCTAGTCCTATAGTATGGAGGCTTGGAGCATAATTGAATGAGACTGCACAACATGGTATCAATGGAGGAGAATAATACAACACGATTTCCAAACTCTAAGAACAGAGTGTGTAACACATGGGAGTTGGTTTGACGTACTCTTTTGGTATAGATCTATGTTCCAATTTTTAGTTAGAAAACTTGTCCAAAATGAAGGGATTCGAATGAGAAAACTTCTCAAAATAAGGTGATTTGATAGGTCTTTCTCCTAGGTAGGTTAAATTTAATGGAGAATATCTATTATATTGAGAAATGTGATCCATAAATGCTAAAAGTCTATATATTTCCATTGTTTTCCACAAATTTATAGCCAATAGTCATGTGTGACGTGTGTTGCATCCATAAGCACTAAGTATTAATTGACAGTCACCTTTAGTAAGCTAGTAGGCTAGTAGCAAATTAAGCATTAATTGAAAATCACCTGTTGTAAGATGGTATCCTAATAGCAAATCAATCATGAATGATGGTTTTGTTAGAGCGGGCTATCAAAGTTGAAAACAACTGACAATAGGATTCAAACGCTTAACACAGATAAACAATTTTTTCTTCTCAAATCTCAACTACTATGTTTAAGGTGAATAAGAAATGTGTTAATAGAAAATGCAATCACATAATCTAGAGTTAAATTATGTAGCAAATTATTAGAAATTATAATTAGAATATATTCATCATATTTTTCACTGGTTTATAAATAATGCATATGGGTGATTGGAATTAGGGAATTTGGATTCAAAACTGTGGTTAATCAAATGGTTATTGGATTTTGGGAATGTGATTATGGAAGTTGAAAGTTTGAAACTAAAGTGATTTTAAACTTTAAACTTTTGTTTATCTTTATTTTAATTTCCAAACTCGTTGGCTCTTCTTAGGCTACACCTACTTCCACCATCATTGTCAAGTATCAAGCCTATTTCAATTTCAAATTTCTACATTGTTTTATGTTTTAGTATATGCTAGAGTTATGGTATTTCGATAGGGGGCCTTAAGCCCGTGATAGGGAGCATGTAGCTCTATGATTCAATTGAGACTCAACATAATGAGCTCATCATATAGACGAACCAACACAATTATCAAGGCTCTTGTTGGAGCAAGTGCCTTAATCACTTTCTGATCAATAATTACTATGTCATTGATAAGTGAGACATGGGTATCCATGCTAGTAAGCAAGATGGTGTGTCACTTCCTATTTCATTGGATTTGTGAATGGTTAATATGGAGACTCAACTAGAAGGTTTCATCCATCTGTCTCGAAAGGATTTGTTGGTATTTACACAAAGATGAATGTACTACTCAAAGGCCCCCAAACATTATAGGAGAAAATCTTTCCTTACAATTGGATATAAGGGTGCATCCATGGAGGTGGGTTACAATTTTTGGCAAATAAATTTCGGCAAAAACAAAAAAATCACCTCGATTGAGGGTTTATAAAATGCTCGATCGAATTCTTTTTAAACCCTTGATCGGGCTTTTGATAAACCCTCGATTGAGGGTTCAAGAACTCAATCGAGGGTTAAAACAAAAGCTCGATCGAGCATTTATAATAGTTATAACTATAAATAGGGAAAAAACCCATAATTTAATTCAGTATGTTTGTTGGATAGAAAAGAGTCATTTATATTCATTTGTAGATATGGGTCCCTGAGTAATTGGAGTCATAGATGTGAGAGTTATAGATATGTTTGATCACATCTATGACTCCAATTACTCCACGACTAATATCTACACATAAAATCTAGAGGAAGTGGCAGTAGTAAAATATTTTACTTGTTTCTTCTTCAAGGTATGTACAATTACCCACAAGTATCATTCTTCTAGTCGAAATTATGTTTTATTAAATTTTATTATCATATAATTCTAGGTTTGATTTTAATTGAATTCGAAGACCTTGTTCCCATGAACAATACGGGATTTTAAAAACTTTGATTAAATAAATTTTTGGGTGTCCATATTCGTGTGCACACATGAATATGGGCACTTGAATATTTTTTAGTTAAAGTTTTGAAAAGCTCGATTAAGCTGCTAACTCGATCAAGCTTTTCTTTAACCGCACATAAACATTCAATAGAGGTATTTAAAAACACGTGTAAAAGCTCGATCGATGGTTTTAGACACCTTGATCGAACTCATAGCTTGATCTTGACATTGTATTTCCATATGCATCATGTAAAGTTTCATTTAATGAATTCTTCCAAAAGATGCTTGGACACCTTGTATTTTGAATCCCCATTTGAATTCATGTCATTGAACATTTTCATTTCTTGTCAAAATGAGGTGTAGTATCATGTTTAGTTTCCATACTTTTTTATTTTCAGATCCCACAGTCGCCATAACACCTTTTATTTTATTTATTTTCCTCCACTCTTAGCATTATGAAACACCAAAACAATTAGTCACATGTTATTGATGTAAATTCTAATGTCATTCAATAGTTTACTAGCAAGATTAACTACAAATGTGTGGCACAATAACAATTGTGAAGAGTAAACAATGGACATTGATATAACCCAAGGAAATGAGGTCATTTTTTTTCATGCTCACATTTTCATCTCTCTAATGGTACTAAAAATACTTTGCTCCTTCGTATATAATTTTTAATTTTAAAAAACTACAATTATGTGATATGACTCTGAATTTAACACTAATTTTTATCTTAATCGTCATGTTCTATTCTGCCCTGGGATCTGGGATTTAAATGTCTGACCCAATGATCTATATCATATATATATCGTAGTCCTGAGAATCCAGGTCGAATGGACACAAAGCGCCTAAGTTCAGCTTATCAACTGAATTGCATGCATCATTGCTCTCCTTGGTTCAATGCAAAAGGAATACTATGGAAATGATGCATGCAATTCAGTTGATGAGATGAATTTAGGCGAGCTGTGACCACTCAACCTGGATTATCAGGACTACGATATACCCACGGGGGCTTCACTTGATGACCAATATCCTATCACGTTAGTTCATATTGTGGGTTTTAAAATTATCAAAAATTGGACCAATATATTGCAGGTATTGGGGGGATGAGGGGTTTAAGGTGGGGGTGGGTAGGGTGGTTTATAAGGATTGAGGTATAAAAACGGGTGGGGAGGAGGTTTTAAGTATTAGGAGGGGGTTTCAACAAAAAGAGTTTGGGTCAATATCTCTGGAAATTAAGGGTATTCTTTAATATCCAACGATCACACGTGCTATGTGAGAGGTTCAATACATGAAGTCCCTGTGGATATACCTACGATATAGATCCTCAGGCCAGATATTTAAATCCCAGAGCCCATGGCGGAATAGAACTGGACGATTAAGATAAAAATTAGTGTTTTCAAAGTCATATCACATAATTGTAGTTTTTTTTAAATTAAAAATTATATACGAAGGAGCAAAGTATTTTTAATATTTAAAACCTTTCACTACATTTTTGTAACTCTAATTATGATCCTCACTTCCCACGCCCCACTGCTGCTCCATTCCAAACCTATTTTGTGTTATGAAGAAGTAGTTTAATGAACATTAAAAAGCTTTTAACAATCCATTTCTCAAACCCTTGGCCCCATGGCAATTTGTACCAGGGACTTTTGGTTTCTAGGTAAAATGTCGAAAGGTTTATTGGTAGAATAAGCTGGAACTATCATGATTGTTTTTTTTGTTTAAATTTCTAAGAGATTTATTATTTGCAGAGTTGGTCGAGGCAAAGTTGTTGGAAAATTGTGTTGGACATAGTTGTATCTATGGAATGGGTAGAATTGGAAAGAAAACATGTAAGTATCTCTGCTACCAATCTCTACATTTTCCCTCTACATATTTAGTTGGAAGTCAACGAATGGTTGTCGTTGTTTTAAATTTTGTAGTATTTGATACTTCTGAAATTGTATTTCCAACAAGAAAATAGTTTCCCTTCTAATGCTATGCCAACCCCTTTGTTAAAGCAACATCATCTTAATAAACGTCTGTAGATCTAGGCATTAATTCTACAAGTTTGTTATGCTCGTATATGAATCAACAACTCTCAATCGTTGGTTCTACATGCAAATTTAAGCATCAACATCATCAATTTTGTTCTTATGAAAATGCATACTAGATGTCCTTTCAAAAGAGAATATGCATCTTATCAAAACTGCAGGATAGTTTTGAGTTCAAAGAGATGCATATTTTGTTATCTAATAACTACACTAAAGATGCTATGTGCCCAAACTTGTCATTAGTAGCTCGAAAGAAGTGTTTAGATGAGGTTTTCCTTGATAAATAAAAGGATTTGTCTGAATCGGTATTTAGGTGCAGGAAAACATTAGGTTCAAGGAATTGTATACACATTGGATATATTGCTGATAGGAATCAAATGATGTTGAAATTCCTTACCAACCATTGATGACATAAACAAGCTAGATGTTGAATTCTAATGAAAACATACCATGATACTACTTGAATATAAGCATAAAAAAAAATTAAATGCATGTAGTTCACGAACTCTAAAATTATATTGTTAAAGCCCCAAAATGAATCCCTAGCTTCACCATCAAGGTTTCACAACTATTGGTTAAAGTTTTGAGTTAACGTGCTAGGATGCATTGAAGGGTTTATTGTATCTACGTCATGGTAATTTTGCTACAAACAATTGTTTGTCCACTTGGTCACTGCACACAATATTCATAATCAATGTCATCTATAGTGTTGTTTAAAGCCATCTCTTTTCAACATAGAGTTCAATGTTTTTGTTAATATCTCTGGTCCAGAAAAAATTTAAACTTCATTAAATTTAGTTATAAGAAGGGCCGCAAGGTCGCACATATGGGGTGCAACATATTATTATCACTACGAAAAAACCTTTTTTTTTTATGAGTGGAGCGAGTTGGCATGTCATGTTTCTTTCATGAGTCTTATCCATTTGCTACATTCTTAATGTACTCGTGTCTAGAGGAAACATATTGGTAATAGGTTATAATTGTCAATTATGTTTATGTACACATTTATCTATACAATGAGAGAGTTCTAATTATGTGTTAGGTGAACTATGGAAAGAGTTTTATTTTCCCTAAACTTTGATGCCTCTTTAATAGTTTCAAAAAACTCAATCTAAAAAGTAAAGGACACCTTCCCTTGTTACTAGTATATTTCACTATGGTTATGAGTATTATATTATTGCTCCTTCAATTCTTCTTCTTATGCATTTATATTCTTATCATTTATTCGGATATGAAAAATAAAAAAAAATAAAAATTCTTTATATATATTACAATGTTGAGAATAAGTATCCTTCTTCTTATTCTTTTTTTATTTTATATTTCATTATTTTTTATTCTTTTACTTTTTAAAAAAAAAAATTACATTTACCATCTTTAAAAAATTATAATTTCCCATTTCCCCTTTATTCTTGTGTAATTTTTCTTTTTACTTTTTATTCAAAATGTGTGAAAACAATAACTTAATGAACACTTATGCTTATTACTAGTTTTTTTCCTAATGAGGTAGAGGTCTTTATTCCTCTCTAATTTAGTTGGGTCCTTGAAGCCCATTTCTAAAATGTCCTACATGGGCATAATCTTCTAGATAGGGATTATGGTAGTTAGTGTCCACAAGATGTTGAGAACCAGGGGGATAGGATTTACCTCCTCAATTTTTAATACTAAATATAAACGTGGTGAGCGTGCATATAAAACCTCGGTAGTCATGTACAAAGCTTTTTTTTTCGAGTGTTTAACAGTAGCTCGATCGAGGGTTTGTTAGACCCTCAATCGAGGGTTTAAACATATTTGAGGGTTTGTTAGACCCTCAAATATTAGATTTGGTGTCATACTAATACTGACCATTAAACATTTATTTAAAAAAAACAAATTTTAGTTATTTAAACATTACAAAATAAATGTCATTCAATTTCATACTTAGTAATTCAATTGATAATGGTAAATATTTCTTACTTTGTTATTAAAATAATTATTAATAAGTAACTACCTTCTCATAAATAATTTTTAATAACTAATAGTTTTCTCTCCTACTCATCTCATTATATTTTTTTGTTTTTTAAATAGTAATTATGGTTATAACATTATAATATATTGGTGTATATTTAATTGAAGCGAATTTAATTAAGATAACTGAATTTATATTTAAAAATTAAATTGAATAAATTCCTTTAAGTTATATGTTAATATATTTTAATGGAGTATACTATTAATTCCAAGTTTTGGATTTTTTTGTTTTTGTTTTTGATGGAATCTTGTAATTGTTTATTAAATTTAAATTTAAAAACATTAAATTGTGTTTTTGAATGTATAAATAAATTCAACGTCTTTAAATAACTTTATGGAATTCATATTATACAATTTCACAATAATACATATAACTTTAAGATTTTTTAAATATTTCAAAAGAAATCCAAACAAAACAAAAATTAGAATATTTAAACTACTTTTGAAATATCCTACAACCAAGCATTTATTGGCATTTATTGTTGTTACAATAGACTTTTAAACTGTTAAATTAATATAATGATTCATATCACCCCAACAACAACATTAAATGCTAGACTATAATATGTTTTTTAAAGGCACCTATCAATTACCATCATCCCAAAAAACTACAGTTGGTCCGGGCTAACCTGATCACCCAGTCGAGCTGGTCGTGTCTCATCACCTCTGAGTCTTTGACGACAAACTGCCTTTTCTATTAAAACGCAGAATAGAAATTGCACATATAATGGCTGACAGTGAGCCTTGAGTGTGTTGTGTTGTTGTAGGTCGACTTGACCAGCCATCCATTGTCCCATGCCATATGGATTATATTTCCATGTGATATGCAACCATGCACCATGCAAACTTAAATTTTAATGAGCCCACTTCATGTGATCTTATTTGAAAGTTCAAATATTCTCTATTTTGGACTATTTTTTTGGAACGGCTAATTATGAATTTTAAACGACGCCCACATAATCAATATGCATACTTGTCTTATTCTGGTCCATAGCTAAAAATAATAGATGGTAGTCCACCCCAAAATTCTAAGATATAAACTCCTATCAGCTTAATTACGATTTTATAAACATGATTATTTATATTTTGTTTCATCATTATTTTCCAAATTGTTTTGGCAATGATGGGCTCTTTTTGTATTATTGTGAGTAAGCCATGTGTTTTAGATTAACATTTAAATTTTTATAAATGTTTAATTATATTGACAAGTAAGAGAAAATAAGACTAGCACATCCCCATAGTTTGTGGCTGGATCAAGTAGATAGGGATCAAATGGTTAAGAGATAGTTATGCAATGGAAGACAATTTGGAATTTTTTTTTTATTCCTCATATTCTTCTAGTTAAACCGGTTCAAGTGTGAGCTATCCATGCCTAGCTACATGTTATCACCTACATTCTTCATGTTATCCATTTATCAACCATCAATTTTTTTTCCAAAAGTTCAAATGGCCCACAATACCTGGGCGCCTATTTTGAGTATTTCCCCAACCTTAGGAAGCTTTTCTTGGGTTTTACCTTTAATAAACATGTTCTCCTACTTGTAACTCTCGTGGAGTTCTTTTTAAGTTCTTTTGACTATCTTGGGCAACCTTCAAATTATGATGTACCTGTTTCACTGTTAGTTTCATGTCTTTAATTAATTCAGGTCCCAACATTAATTTGTCGACGGGACTGCTCCAAGAAATTGGAGTTTTACAAGCTAATCACTGTGGAACCAGTGTTGAAGTTGTGTTGTGCTAGGGTTTCTGACCTTGCTGTTAGGGTTTTATGTTGTTGTTGTTATGGAATTGCCATATCCGGCACCAAAAGATCGCAGAGCCTGTCTTGAGGCAGGGTTCAGAAGGGTCATCGACTCTCATCTTCCAAGTAAGCCCCATCAAAGTGATTCAAGGTTTCTCAAAAGGGTGGAAATACCCGAACTCAAGCTCTCCTCTTCTGCATCTAAACATAAAGCAGTCATTATCTTCGAAAAAGGACTCGTGGGACATTTCACTGGGCTTTGGCCTTCACCTCTCTCTATCGAGATTTGGTTGAACAAAAACTGGAGATCGCTCATTCGAGGCGAGGTGCAGCAAAATTTATGCGACTATGGATTCTTTGTCTTCCTGTTTGAAAAAAAAGAGGGTCGTGACCTCATCTTTAGAAATGGGCCTTACTTCATGGAACCAAGAGGTATGTATATCAATAAATGGGATCTATCCTTTGATCTGGAAAAGGACATCCCCTCCTTTGTCCCAAGTTGGGTCAAACTACCCCATCTTCCTTTGCATTGTTGGAATGATGAAGATCTTAAATCCATCGGGAATACGTTGGGTAAATACATCAATAAGTCAAAACCCAAACCTCCGGTGTTTTCTTGTGCGCGGATCCGTGTAGAGGTAGATTTGGAAAAAGGCCTCCCAGAAGAAATAAATCTTACTATGGAAGGATGGAACCATCGGTAGATAGTAGATTATGATAAAATCCCCTTCAAATGCAAGGTATGCCATGAATATGGACATTTTGCAAAGTCCTACCAAAGAAAATCCAACAAGTATTTGACGACTCCCAAAAAGAAGACTGGAACAAAGTTAACAAAAGGAAGGGAGGCAAGATGAATGCAACTCAAGCAAACTCTCCAGCAAAAAAGAAGGCTTTAGAAAATAGATTCCAAGTTCTCTCCACAGAGGAAAATAAAGCAACGTATCCCATAGCACCGGAAAAAGAAATAAATCCCAGGAAAAGTGCAAAATTTGAACCAATAATAATGGAAATAGGACAGGAAGCCAACTATGAACCAACATTACCCACTCAATCTTATGTCAAAATCAGACATGAATCTTCCGTAAAATATGGAGGGTCAGTTACTAGATCCAGAGCCAATGCGCACCTGGAAGACACTTCAGAAAGCAAAGAGGAGGAAATTGAGTTGCTAGTCAAAAAAGGTAGGAAACCAAACAAATTTCATCAAGAGCTGGAAACGGCCAGATAAAAAGCAGGAGGAAAGAAATCTAGTATAGATCACCTGGTAAGAAGCTACCCAACTGAAAAACAGGTTGGAGAAGTGGCATAAGGGAAGAAGGACAAAGATCCACCACAAACCCACAAGAAATAATGAAACTTATCTCCTGTAATTGCAGAGGCATGGGAGGGAATCAAAAAATAGAAGCAATAAAAAGATTCAAACAAAGGGAATAAATATCCATACTCGCAATCCAGGAGACCAAAATGCAGGAAGAATAATGTATTATAGTCATGAAAATAATTTGGGTGAAAGTAGATGGGAAATATGTCAGTGCTATAAGAGCCTCCGGGGGCATCCTAACCTGGTGGGATTCAAATCGCTATAAATTGATCTTTGCAGTAGAAAATTGCTATTGACTTTTTGTGGAGCTCGAGGACCTACACATTCAAGAATTTATTTTGATAGGAAATGTATATGAGATGAATAATCAAGGATGCAAAGATGAATTTTGGACATAGCTGGAAAATCAAAAATATGGTAAGATGTAACATCTATGCATTATTGTCGGGGAATTCAATGCCACCATATCTTTAGATGAAAGAAGAGGAGGCACTTAAATCATAGATAAATATGGAGAAAGATTGGAGGACTTAATGAATACTTATAGACTAAGCGACATCAAACCTAAGCAAGAAAAGTTCACCTGGAGTAACAAACGATTAGGTCCGAGATACATAGCCGCCAGACTGGATAGAATCCTGGTAAGTACCTCCTTTAATAAACCCCACATTCATGTTTCTACACTTCTTGCCTCTACAGTCTCAGATCATCGACCCATTTCCCTCGCCCTTTCTCCTAATGGGGACCTAGGGCCACTTCCTTTCAGATTCTCCTCTACCTGGCTAGAGGATGATGGTTTCCTTGATGTAGTCCATCAAGCTTGGAATATTTTCATATAGGTTTCTCCAAGTTTCATTTGGGAACAAAAACTCAAGAACGTCAAAAAGGGCTTAACAATTGGCTTGCCATCTATGATTTAAATCCTAGAAAAGAGAAAGCGCATCATATCATAACCTTGGAAGATATCCAAGAAAAAATGGAACAAGGAGATATTACTAGAGATCTGCTTATGAAATAAAAAGAGATCGAAAGGAATATCCAACAAATCTCTCAGAGAGAAGAAGAGGAATGGCGCCTGAGATACAGAAGTCTCTGGTTAAAATGGGGAGACCGGAATACTAAATTATTTCATTCTTGGTGCAAAGAGAGGTATAGGAGGAACACCATAATGGATCTAAGAAAAGAAAATGGGGAGAGGATATATGATCCTGAGGATGTCAAAAAAGAGCTTAAAATATTTTTTGAGGATATTTACTCTACAGAAGATGAGGGAACTCAGGAGGAAATGGTAGTCATGAGCAACGAGATCCCCTATCTAATTGATAAAGATAATGAGTTTATGATCCAACCTGTTACCTTAGATGAGGCTCGAAAGGAAGTCTGGACTCTACATCCAGACAAAGCACTAGGGCTCAATTTCTTTCTGATCAGTTTTTACCGAAGATGCTCGCATATCATAAAAAAATAGATCTTAAAAATGTTAATCTGGACCCAATATAGGGATAATATAGGAGGTGCAACAAACTCCACCTTCCTTGGCCTTATACCCAAGGAAAATAATCCATATTCCATAGAGTGTTTCAGGCCTATCTCCCTCTGCAACTCCTCCTATAAAATCCTAGCCAAGATTATTTCCAACAGACTTAAAAAGGTCATCCCTCACCTCATCTCTACAAACCAAGGTGGGTCCATTATTGAATGCCAAATTTATGAAAACAACCTTTTGGTTCAAGAATCCATTCTCTCCATCCAGAAACGACATGAAGCAGGCATGACAATAAAACTAGACCTTGCTAATGCCTTTGACAGAATCATACACACTTACATCTTAAAAGTAATAGAAAGGTATGGTTTGTCTCCCAACTTTATAAGGTGGATCAAGGCTTTCATAAGTATTCCCTGGATAGATCCTCTAGTGAATGTTCAACCAACCTCATTTTTTAAAGCCCAAAGAGAAATCCTTCAAGGTTTCCCAATGTCCCCTTTCCTCTACATTTTAGTCGCAGACTCTCTCAACAGAAGACTCAACAGGTTAAAAGATGAAGGGGAAATACAAGGAATATCCATTGTTAGGGGGTTTCAACCTATTAACCATTCCCAATTTGTTGATGACACCATTCTTATGGGAAGTTCCTTGACTCAGATTGCAAGAAGACTTAAATCCTCCCTTGATATTTTCCTTAAAGCCTCAGGTATCTGCATCAACTCAACCAATTCCTAGTTATACGGTTGGAACAATAATCCCATAATCCTTAGAGAGATAGCCTGTATTTTGGGAATCAAGGTAATCCTTGAATGGACTTCCTTTAACTATATTGGAATTCCCATAACTAAACGCATCCACAACCCTGTAGCTTGGAATCTAGTAATTCAAAAGTTGAAAAACAAATGCAAGCCCGGGGGATGATATGGCTCAACTTAGCTGGAAAATTAGTCCTTATCAAATCCATTCTCTGCTCATATCCTATCTACACCAGTGCTATTTTCCTTGCCCCAAAGTCCATCATTAATGGTCTAAGTATAGAAATCAGAAAATTCCTTTGGCAAGGCAGGAAGACTCAAGGGAAAAAGTTCCATTTGGTAAATATGGACACAATTCTAGAAGACAAAGCTAATGGTGGGCTTGGGATTAGAGACCTAGGATTAATGAACAAAGCTTTGGGATCCAAGTTGGTATGGAGGCTGATCTTCGGGGAAAGAGATTGGTGGAAAGAGGTGATAAGGAAAAAATACATCAAGAAACTAAGATCAAAATGTCTAGATAGTGATTGGGATGGTAAAGCTACCTTCATATGGTTCCTTTGAAAACTTTTTGTTGGTCTAATTAAAGACAACCTCTATTGGATTCTAGGGAATGGACGAAAAATAAATATATGGAAAAATAAGACTCTAGGGCACCCCCCTTTGGCTTCATCTCTAAATCTAGCCAATCTTCATAGTTGGATGCAAGAGAACAACTATATAAAGCTACAAGATATCTCAGAATGGTCCAGCTCTGGCAATTGGAAAAGGTGGAAGGATCTGCATCCCCCACCTTCTTTTCAAGTATATTACGCCCTCTTCACTTCCCTCTTGCATGGCATAGCTCCCTCGAACATAAGGAATCAGGATATAAGAGGCTAGGGTCGTCATGGAACCTACACCATCAAAGAAGGTTGTAAGATACTAAAGAACAATGGCAATCAGACTTGGTCCAACTTTTGGGGAAAGGTTTGGAATTCTGACTACATTCCCAAAGTTAACATCTTCTTATGGCTTTTAATTCAAGACAAACTATTAAATGCAGACAATCTAAGGAAAAAAGGAATACAAGGTACCTCTAGATGCCCCCTCTTCCATTCCCAAGAAGAATCTACCTCTCACCTCTTTTTGGCATGCACCTTCATTGTTCAAACTTGGGATCACATAATTGGAGGCCTTGGGGGGAGTTTTAAAATTCCTACCCATATCAGTGCTTTAGTAAAAAACCAGAGATTCTTTTATCCATGGAACCTCTACAAAAAGAAGCCACTTCTCATAATTTGGAACACATCTCCAAAGAACACTTGCTGGCAGATCTGGATTTCCAGGAACATACTCATTTTTTTGGGAAATAAAGTAGATCCCCTCAGTGTGGCTTTCAAGTTGCTCAATATGACACATGAAAATATGGCTTCCAAACATGTATATCTTTTTCGGGATAGACAATATTAATTCCAAGGAAGCAAGTTGGTGCCACGAATTCTTAAAACGGAGCTCTCTTCAAGCCAAGCGCTCTCCAAAAATTCAGCCTTGGGAGGTCAGGAAAAGCAAAGATGGATTTCATCTATGGAGATTGAAGAAGCAATGCTTCACCCTCTTCTTCGATGGTGCCTCGAAAGGAAATTCAGGGGAGGAAGGCGCGGGGAGGGGGGTTTGTCTTCAATCCCAATGGAAACATAGTGAACTCTTACGCTTCGGGACTCGGACAAAGATCTAACAATGAAGCAGAATGGCTCTCTCTTCTTCTCAGCTTGGAACTGGAAGGGCAATCTAATATCCCAAAACTCATCGTCTTTGGAGACTCAAGGCAAGTTATTCAAAAAATGAGACCGGACTACAATCATGGCTCTACCAACTGCAGAATAATTTATGATCGAATCTGTCATCTAAATCACATCCCACGGGCCACCTATCTTCATATTATCAGAGAAAACAATAAATTTGCCGACAAGCTCGCCAATAAGGCGGTCAAGAACAAACTTGGAATGGTCACACTCAAAGACCAAACCCACTGTCAAAAGCATGTTCCATAGTTGTCATGATTTTTTAATAATAAGGTTGGGGGGGATTTCTCCATGGCTCTCCTACATGCTATCTCCTCTTGGTGACCGCTCGATCTCCACCGACATGCATCCACCACCATGGACAAGTGGCATCTCTCTTTGTTGAATATATGTATCATTGATGTCAAAGGAGTTCAGTAATGACAAAGGAATAACCAAGGACGTGATGGCAGGGAAAACTCGGTGTAAGACAAAGGAATAACAAAGGAAGTGATGACATGGCATGCATAATTATGTGGCATGTGTGATGAGGTTGGAAAGATGCATGAAATGCTATAATGAAGTCTTTGTTGCAATCTGACATCATTATGTTTGAATTGGGAAGGACTATTTATGCGTATCTCAATGTAAATGAATAATTGACTCCTTGTGTGTCTAAATCATGAATCGGTTGATCGTTTGATTACCTATGAATCCACAAAGATAATGTGTAAATCCAATAAGAGGATCAAGTCCGGCGAAGTTTGATCAAGCTTGATTGATCGATCGTCTGTTCAAGCAAAGTCGTGGAGTTGTAGTCTGCTTATTTAGCAGAGATTGGATGACTAAGATAGTATCAAGAAAATAGATTAACGACAGGGAAAGGATCTGCAAAGTAAACATGCTTGGAAGACAACATTCCAGAGCGAAAAAGTGAAGTTCTGTGTTTGATAACTGATCAACAGACGAGGAGGATTATGCAAAGTGATCAACAGTTCACAGGAGTTGTGGAAAGAGATTTGCGGAAGCCCATTTCAAAAAATTTGGAAGGCACATCCGCAATCCGCAATCCATAATGCAGAAAGAATCCGCAATCCGCAAATTGTGGAAGAATTTTTGCAGAAGACGTATTGCGGAAGCAGTTTTCGAGAAACATCGAAAAGTAGACCCACAATCTGCAATGCGGAAAGAAGCCACAATCCACAATATGCAAATTACAGAAGAAGTCTGGCGGAAGCAATTTTGAGAAAAGTCGAAATGCAGACCCGTAACCCGTAATTGCAGAAGGAAGGAGTTTCTGATTGCGGAAAGCTCATTGCGAAAAGGTAAATGCAGAAAGATAAATGGAGAAAAGTAATTGGGAAAGCCATTTTCAAGAAAGTCAAAATGTGGAAAGGTCTGTTACGGATATATTGTTGCGGATTTATACAATTTTGATAACATAATTATTCTTATAAAATAAATTACATCTTAAAAACTTTAATACAAAAATATTTAGTAAAATATTAACATTAATTTTTTATAAATTAATATTATAATTAAAAAAAAACTAAATAATATTTAAATTTATTTAAATTTATCATATTTCTTAAAGTATGGATATGGAGGTGTAAAACTATTGGATTGA
>LPNX010961853.1:12991-74262 GCA_001517045.1 Pseudotsuga menziesii | reverse complement strand
TATATATATATATATAAGTTTCCACTATTATAAATAAAACTAAAATCATATTTTTATTGGAATTAAAAACCTTTAAAAACTTATTCTATTATGTATAATTTTCTTATTATAAATTTCATTATTAAAATCAATAAACACTAATGACATTTTACAACAAAATTAAACAATTAACCAACACATAACCTCACTCATCTTCTCTATTAATTAAACTTAAGTTTTACAATTACATGAATGTTGTAAAAGTTTAAAAAGAATAAAAAATAAAATGTACTTTTAAAACTCAATGTAAGATGAGTAGCTATTTTGATAGTGATGGATCTCTCTTTGTTCTTGAAACTACTTTGTTTTTTGGACCTTTTTTTACTATTTGTACTTGTTATTTTTTTTATTGCGCCGAGAGGCGCATTCTACAGCCTGGTATGAGGTAGAAGTGTAATTCCGTGCTCAACGTGGAAGTGACACGTGTCACAATGTCGGCTCATGATAAATATATATTTAAAGCTCCCACAATGTCGGCTCATGATAAATATATATTTAAAGCTCCCACAATGTCGGCTCATAATAAATATATATTTGAAGCTCGCACAATGTCGGCCTAAAGATTAAACTAGGCTTAATATCTATACACAGCAAAGCGCGGCCATTGCTTCCTTGGCAGAAGAAATACGGTCTTTAGCGGACTAGCGTTCCTAAGGCTTTTCAGACTAAGAAGCGAAGCTCTGAATCCCTGTAAACATGAAATCATTAAACTGCAGTCCCACATTTTCCCTACCACGGAATGCGCCATTTCTTAACCCTACAGATAATAATTTCATTTAGAATATTTAAAGCTCCTTGCAGCTCCATGGATCATAGAATTGTTGCTCTCTGCATTTCCTTTTATCCTGACGAATTGAAATAAGTACCGAGTGATGCAGTTAAAGAATATATATTCTAGGGTTTGTCGAGGGAAGTAGACTAGGTCCACGTAGATGTGACTTTGAAATTGTATTCGCTTTGGTCATGTCCTGTATAGACAGTGCCTGGCCTCTTTTATCAGGTCCAGGCCCGTCGAATAATTTTAACTATTATTGGGCAATCTATTATTGGGATCCCATTTATTTCAAAGTAACCGTAAGCTCTGTTCATGGGGTATTGGTAGCTTAACCAGATGTCGCTCTGCAACAAGAATATGGCAAAAAGTAAAAGGAAAAAACATGCAAAATTTAAAATGCTTGCGGTTCCTAGAGTTTCTTAATCGGTTGAATGTGCCAACATGGAAAAGCAACCTTATCCTTGCATTAAGCCAATGAAATATGGTATAACTATCCGTCGTCGTGGTGTTAAGACACACTGGATTGCTTATTTTTAAAAAGGTGTGGTGTAGTCTTGGACTCTCTATTTGGATTTGGATACGAGTACAGTGAATATTTTGGGAAAAAGGTTATTTTTTTAACAGAAATAGAGTAGTATTTTATCAATGTATAGGTATATGTTTGAATTCTTAACGAATCAAACATATATATTAAAATCAAATTAGTAAAAACTAAAATAATATTGCAGACAACTTCTTCAAACATGTACATCGTTTTTCTCATAACACTTAACACATTATCTTATCTTCTATGGAGGAGGGGAGGATCTTAAGTTTTTATATATTCACGATATGAAACGCAAGGTAATTCAAATAGCAAGTTAGTAGGCTCTTGCCTGCTGGCACCCTTAAAGCAATCTGATTTTAGGTTTGTCAGGGGAATACTGGGGTTCTGAATAGTTGTGTTTGTTCCCAGAAAAATTGGTATTATGTTGAGTGACAATCGGCTTAGGCTTATGAAATTTCCATGATGTTGCAACTTAGGGTGTCTCTGTAATCTTTAACGAACTTAACTTAGCTTGGCGGCATCATTCTCTTACTACAGGTCCCAGGATTTAGATATTGGCAGTGTTCCAACTATGGATAAAATCTTCACATTGAGGCCATTATACTACGCATTGCCAGACATATGCATGTAAACCATTGCTGCAAATACCTCCATGTAAATTCTTTTTTCACTATGTTGTTTATTGATAGATACCTGAGGATTGCTGACCAAATGACACGGTGTCACAAAATAATTATCCAATCGAAACTGTCACCTAGGTAAAACGCTCAATTTTCATGTAATTCAAATCTGCTCATACTCATTTCAACATCCAGGCCTGTTCATTATAATTTTCATATGTCAGTTCGTTGTAGTTCTTATAAACATCCATTTTCTATTTCATTCATAAGGTCACCAAATCTCTCTATTATTCCAATATGAAATTGAAACAGCTGTTAAAACAGTCAATGTAAAAAACGAATACCATCCATAACATTTTCTAGAGATAAAACCCATGTTTTCTTCCTGGCAGTTGCATATTATTCTGAAAAGTAATCAAATCCATACAGATATCCGTAGTAATCTGATGATAAAATTTGTAGATCTAGCAAGCAAGTATTTAGGTTTATCAAGAAAAAACAGTAAAAACAATGTAAGAGATCGTTCTTCATCGCCCTATCTATGAATAAAATGATCACTCACACATTAAGTGGAAAAACGGTTAGACGATGTTCAATATTTTTCTTGATTAAGGTATGTCATGAATATGCCTGAATTAACTGAATGAAACCATAAATGACCACATTTTCTTCTTCTACAAATGTTTTGAAAACCAATGCTCCATACGGCCTGTACGTTCAGGCCATCGGAGGGCAGAGAGGCGAAGTCAACCGTTGACTTCGCCCATGTGCCCTCCGATGGCCTGAACGTACAAGCCATTTAAATTCACCCTACCCGGTTCCTCAATTGGCACAATTTTGGTTTCAGGGAAAAGCTAATAAATGGAAACATCCAACCATCAAACTATTCTTCAATTCAAAATGTGAATGCTGCACTCGATGATTAGCATTTATCTCAACGCTAAAATTTATTAAACAAGATAAACGGTGTGCGTGCTACTGCAAGATGAAGGGAAGCGACCATGTAATATATATAAGTTTCTAATTCATGAACTTAGGGGGAGAGTAGCTTAGAAAATGATACAACGTAAACGAAGATGAGAACGACTACAACTACAACGAATCCCTTGGATAGATTGCCTTTCCCGGATCCTCTAAATTTCATGCCCAAAATTGCTGCAATGGCTACCTCCAGAAAACAAAATTAAATTCCAGCATATTACAAGCCGATCCTAATTATATTCATACTCATAAATCATCAAAATCCCCTATTAATGGTACTGTAAATGTCAATAGGGAATCTATTAAATAAGAGTTGGGCTTAGACAGAGGTGGACAAATAGTGGATTGGCCATTTGACAAGGTGATGCGCTATTGCAGCAGGAAAAACTAGCTAAGCTTAGCTAAATCTGTAGGTGGAGTTGGTATCATAAAGTATCACGCCATGGTGTAAGAATTGCCATCGAACATCACTTAATATCTCTGCAATATTCAAATGCAGGATTGAAAGAGGATTCCTTTTTTCACGTATTATGCAGACATTTCCTAAGACGATTCATATTTAAATCCAATCCAGGAATTATGGGTTCTTTCATTGGGATGCTAATCTGTGAAGGTCTTTCTTTAGTTAGGACAAAAGAAGAATGGTAGGTAAGGGCGATAAATATAGCTAAGATGGGGATTTGCCATTGACATGGAGGAACACTCTCATATAGCTAAGATATGGATTCACCATTGACATGGAGGAACACTCTCATGAGCAGATGAAATGGGGTCCTCAATGGAGAACTTTATTAAGAAAGAATATTTGCATATTTCCCAATCTGCCAATGGCACAATTTTTTATCCTTAATTGGAATTGGAAAATGGTTGAGGATTGGGGTTTTGGGATCAGGGATTGTCGACATCATATAAAAGGTTATTAGCAATTTTGAGTAAGAGATGATTTCTAGCTTCTAATAGCTATGAAATAATTGTGTAGAAGATAATGTCACAGTGTAGAGCCATAGAACATATCGTGGAGAACGAGGCTGCTCCAAGATTAATTTATTAAGGCCAATATGTATAATAGACTATACATGATATTTGATTTGATAAGCAATTCAAAATTTCTTAGCATTACTGGCTATGGATTCTACTATTATTAATTAATGAAATGATTATGCCTTTGTGTGCTCATGTGTAGTAGTCTGTCTCTATTTAAAATAAACAAAACGGAGACAACAACATAAATTTTCAGATAGTTTTTGAACAATTTGATATTCTAATTTGATATGTTCTTCATGATAAGGGTGCTTATCGGTTTGTATATTCAGGGAGTTTCTGGCAAATATCGCCATAATCATCATAGATACATAGATGGATGGAGTCCGTATGTAGTGAAAAATTATGTAAATTTTGCATTAAGATATATTCAGGTAGTTTCGGAAAATATCGAGATAATCATCATAGATACATAGATGAATGGAGTCCATAAAAAAATTATGTAAATTTTTCATTAAGAAAAAAAGGCAAAAAATAAAAGAAAAGAAAGAGTGTGCGACCAATGCAGCATAAGATTCAAAACATTGATGTCACCACCCACGACTGGAACCAGCTTAGATCCAGCTTTACCCGGCTCTATCATGCACCGAGAGGGATCAAATATTTCGAGGTGCAAACCCTACTTCAACAATTGCACTCCAAAAAAGGGTTTGCACCTCGAAATATTTGATCGCTCTCGGTGCATGATAGAGCCGGGTAAAGCTGGATCTAAGCTGGTTATATTACTTTTTATATATTTCAATACTTCGAAAAAAAATAGATGTATAGTTTATGCAATACATGTGAAAGTTAACCTTTAAAATAATTTAAAATAACGTAGGAGAATTAAATAATAAGTCCATGTAACAAAAAAAAGCAAGTTGAAATTATATTTATAAAGTAAATAAATTTTTTAAGACATCAATTTCATACTGAAATTATAATTGTGGAAATGGAGATGAAACCTTATAATTCCGCAGGTTGCTATCGCATTAAAACACACGTCGAAAAAAAAATATTAGATGTGAGAGAAACCTAATTCTTATTCTGTTTCATTGTTACAAATTAATTTAATTTTATAAACGGTTTCATTATTTTTAAGTATTAATATTCTCTAGGATATGTTTTTATTAATATTAGTTTATTGATGGATCGTTTCATTATAGATAAATATTCTTTGATTACTAAGTAATATATGGTAATTTTAAACCAAAATTAAATTATTATATAATTTTTTTAAATATATATGTTAAATAATTTTTAAATATTAAAAAAAAATTAATAAAAAATATTAAAATTTAAAATAATAAGAAATATAAAATTATTTCTAAAGCATTACTATATTTATTAAAAAAATCAATATATCATTCCCTCGTCCTGTTACATCTTTTCCTCATCCTTCGAGGCGGTTGGTGGTGAACTGAGCCTCAAACGATGAACCAAAGATGCTCTGGCTTTTCTAGATAGAGGCAATGAAGGTAGAGATGCTCTGACTCTTCTGACAAAGAAGTGAAAAGAAAGGTGATGGACTCTTCAATACCAAGAAGCCCGTCATTGGCTCGAGAATAAGACCCCTAATCTTTCGACCAATTGGAAGGAAGACAAATTGTATGAAAACTTTGGCTAGTGGGAGTGCATGAATTAATGTTTTTTCAAACTTTGCTTGAAATTGTAAAATCAACATTGGGCACCCGATGCAAGGGGAGGAGGTTCTCTTCAACCCAAAATGACAACTAACAAGAATATATGGTTGGGATATTTTGGATATAGAACCAACAACCAAGTTGAAGCAGTCACACTTCTTTAAGGATGTATGATACTCCACCAAAAAAGCTAACCACAACAACAATTCTCGAGGACTCATTCCTTATAATTAAATATATGAATAGAAATATGAATCTAGAAGAGCTATGCCTCCATTGACTAATCGAGCACATCTGACAAATAGTTGAAGAACAGAGTGGCATCCAATTTAAGCATATGCTCCAGAATCTAAATGAAGAGGCAGAGAGAGAAACCAACTTAGCAGTTGGCATGAAAGAACAACAACTCCATATCAACTTGGAGCAATCCCATGATCACTCAAAGAGACAAATCCAGATGCATGGTAGAATTGTGTCAACAAATCCGAACCACACAAAGTATTAAAAGTTATCCATTTGAGTTCGGGAGATTTCCAAAGCATTGCCCATCCTTCACACGACTGAGGGGATGGTCGAGGTCGAATGTAGCAGTTAGATCGTACGACGCAATAAATCCCTTGTTGTTAGTGCTTCCGCACTACAACATGTGAAAAAATGGGCTCTATCAACTTAGAGAAGCCAAGGTAGAAGGCAGAGAAGAGAGTGTCTATTGCAACAATTGTGTGTGGGATGATGCAGTAAATGTAGGTGAACCTTAGTAAAACATGAACCAAACTATGCGAATGGAAATATAAACTATGGTGCAAAGATTGTATGAGCCATAAATGAAAATGTTTCGTCATAAAATATGCAGTAAAAGTAAACCATGAATAGTAATAGTAAAAGGTGATTGTAAATATAAATCGTAAGAGTAGAAACCTACCACAGTAAAACTATAACCCATTCAAGAAACATGTAATAGAAATAAATGTTTCTTCTTTCATTATTTAGAATGAATAAGGATTTACAAGTGGTTCAAAGTTACCTAGAATGATGATGGGCCCTTGAAGTTGTGCGGTAGATTGTGCTCCTGGTCTCTGACTGTCATTGATTCTCCACTTCGAGACTCTATGGGTGTCAAACTCAACAGGGGTTCCAAGCTCAAATTGTGGCTAGGTTTTTTGGAGTAAAAATAGTTAAGTGTTAGAAAGGAGAAGTGAACTTGTATCTTTGTCAAATGTGGGCCTCCAACCTTCAATTTATAGGAATTTTGACCAGATGTAACCTTTCCCTTGGTTTTGGGAGCCCCATGGTATTGTTCCATGGCTTTGAGATTTTCTCACTCTTTTTTATTTTCAAATACCCCCCCCCCTTTTTTCAGAAATATTTTGTTATTTTTATGTGGGAAAATAAGTGTTTTTGTCAAATATGGTAAAATAGATAGGTTTTTTGGATTGGTGGAGGCCAAACTTTAGCAAAAGTGGGTGTATGGATGAGATGACCAAGCGTATTGAGCTTAGTGAACAAATTTGTGGTGTTAACAGATTGCCCCCTGATGTGTGAGGGTAAGAGCTCATCGTATGGTCGATAGACATCATAGGATCAATACAGTTGAACAACAGGGAGTCTGAAAGAAGTGGAGAGATAGAGCAGTGTCGAAGGTTGAAGTACGCATCTCGCATGAACTACAATGACCAAACTGAAAGTACAAATCCTCAATAATGGTGGAGGTACACATAATATCAAATGGATAAACAAGCAGGAATCCCCATGCTCGTATCAATATCTCAAGATATACAAATGGTCAGGCCCATTAGGGACTTGGATAATACACAAATAACTACTGCATACATCATGGGTCTCCCATAAGGACTCAAACATGGACTAAACTGGGAGTCCAATAGAGTCGGACCTTAAGGACTGATACTTGAAACAAGGGCATGCAACATGGATGCATGGTCACAATTGATGCTCTGAAAGGTCCAACAATTGGATGGACTTAGACAACTGAGGATCTAAACCTCAGAGGTACAATTATTGCAACTGGAACTAGACGTACTAGGAAGAATGAAAGGATTCCAAACAATGTTTCCAATGCAACACATATACCCAAAGGAACATAATGATTATGGGCTCCCATAGTGGCTCACCAATGTGTTAGACTCAAGGGACATCTGGAGTCTTCAACCAAATGATGACAAGACCGATACCCCATACGAATATCAACGATGAGATGATGTGGCTAAAGTCGAGCACGTGAGAAACAACCATCTAAAAGGGAAATAAGGAATCCCCTCAAATGGTATGTAGGAACTCACCAATGATGGCAATGAGGCCAAGGTATAGAGACCTCTAGGTCTATCCTCTGGAATAGATGTGCTGGTGTGGATAGAGGGAGACCTGCACCTACTAAGACAATAATAGTTCCTTGATATGAGGGCGAGTTATACAACCATGGCGTAATTGGTACATGGTACTAAGTTGAGACTCAATATGTGGGTACGAGGATTAATGAATAACGAGACTCAAATTTCCTTTGTTTAGTGTATGGCGGCAGGGCTGACCTGACACCATATGAAACAAATCTTGGGGATGGAAAAATAGTTAGGGGGGAATTGTACTAGGTATAACTGCAATGGGATGACCTCAAAGGGGAAAATTTTGGATACAAAAGGAGGGGGTATCCAAGGGTGACTTATTGCAGAATAATATAAATAAAGGTGATTAGAAATGTTGTCAACACAAGGGATTGTATGTCATTTGCAATGATGCTAAGAAGCACTGGTTTGGCCTTCTTCCTGGTTTAAGAAGATTAAAGAAGGGATATGAGTGTGCTCAATATGGCACCATCCCATTGATTTTACCAAGCTCGGTTAAGTTGATGCTCGTCGGTGTTTTCAATTTTAGAGTCTGAAAATAGGAAGAAGACTCCAGTGGTGGTGTTTTCATAAAGTTAGTCTCCAAGGCCTGGAAAAACATAAAAGTATGCAATGGAGAACTCTTCTAGTTGAAAGGAAATAGAGTATTCATTTTTCATAAATAGTCCATTTGGCCTGAAGAAAGGGTATACTTATATCGGACGGGCGTTATTGCATGTCCTTTAATGAGTCTAAAAGAAACAATATCACTCGACGATCTTTTCATTGTTTAAGGAGTCAGAAAAGAGCTTAGCAGAAGCTCCATGCTGGTAGTTTGGGGGAACATGCCAATGAGTGACAATATGAGGAAATGCATGAGGCTTCAAACTCAATATTTTAGACTATACGAACTCCCAATCCTAGGGGGATGGGAAATACATGGGTTCCAAATGTCAGGGGTTCTATAAAACGGTCACCCATGTGAGGGGAGGCTCTACTTCTAAGCAAGGGAAAATGCAAGGGGTGGCCGGGTGGGGCCACTTACTCGGATAGTTGAGGGCCTTACATGCTCAACAAAGAAAAACTAAGGCAATACATCAACTTGAGAGAGGGTAAGGATTTCCTATATTCCAGTTAAGGGATTATACATGTAGAACCGAATGGTACCATAAAGGGGGTGTGCAACCGTAACTTGTATCTGTACACACAACAAGGATACCCAAGCATAAATGTGTGTCTGGAATATAAAGAATGCATACAAACAAATATATAAGGTGACTTACATGATCGTACATAAATTGAGGTAGGCCTAGAAAGTGTCCCGATGAAAAGTTAGTGATCCAGAGAAAAGGTCCCATTAATCACAAAAGTCGCGGGATAGTGATTACTACGGTGCAAACAGTGTAAAAAATAGATGCAATATGACATGCGACCTAGGGAAATTGTCGAGATCATGCATGTGAAAAAGTGAGTAGGGTTAAGGTCCTTCCCCCATTCTTTGGGCATGGGGTTTGGGATTATGGATCACATATGTGTGGGGATGAGCTATGCGCTCATTTAAGTGTCAAGATAGATGTGACGGGGTAGGGTCAAAATGAGTGATCCTACCTCATATTCCAGGGTCAAGGTAGTCAATCATGCTCCCTATTTTGGAGGCGTCGAAGGGGTGTGGATGCTCTCCTAAAGAGGTATCAATGAGACATCAAGAAATTATTGGAAGGGGGTATATGATGAGCCTAATATCCATGGTGTCAAGCTAACTTGGTGAGATGATGATGATGGGGGATTCCTTTGTCGAGGTGGTTAGTCCTAATATTGCCAAAAAGGATGATGAGGATGAGTAGGAAGTTCTGGATTCTTGTCCCCATGCTTTAGGCATGATATTTTCTCATTGTTTTGGAAGGTTCGAGCAGATAGGTCAGAGGGATTCATTTTCATCGACACGCTCATAGTGGTATGGGATGAGGAGGAAGGGTCATCAGAGGATGAGATGAAATAAATGGTGTTCATATTGCTTGAAGAAGTCATTAGAAGATGGACATCTTCGATAATTGTGACTTGGGGTTCTATGGAGAGTTTGCACAAGTCATCTAGCATCAATCAATACTCAGGATGATCTGGGAAATCGTGAGAGTAGTTCCAATAGAGACCGCAGACCACAAAAGGGTGTTTTGTGCGAAGGGACTTGTTTTTGGGTATGGAATTGTCTAGTAAGTGGAAAATTACAACCTTCTTTGGAGTATCGTCATCTAATGTCTGCATATGAGTGTGTAAGATGGGAAATTCAGGGAAGTTATAGATAGCGTGACCCATAAAATCGCACAAATCACAAGGAGGTGGAGCTTGGGTTGAGGAATCAACAGGTATGTTCACAACTTTAATCTAATTGTCATTTGAAGGGTTACCACATTCCTTCTTCTTTGGAGGATATGAGGGGTTTGTTAGGGGTTGGATGAAGGGATACCAGAATTAAGGGTACATCAGGTGGTGGGTGGCTGGTAGTGGTAATAGGATGAATTGGTGTCAAAACAACCTGTGGGGTCAGGAGATCGTTGGGCGGTGTGAGGTACCAAACTAGGATGCCCAAGGCTATCCCTAACAAGTTGAGGGTTTCCATAATGGGTGTGCTCACGATTTCTAAGGGAGGGAACAAGAAAGGTGTTTGATGAATAGGCGTGGCTCCCCATTGGATACTAGGTAGTGGATTAGCGGCGGATGCTAAAATTGATTATGATTGTTGTTCTGGTTGGGGTGGTTGTTGGGTCAATAGTATATCAAATGAAAGGGTGTGAAGGTTTGATATCTGGATGGCTATCAGATGCGGTGGTAATTCCAAAAAGGTAGCAATTATAGGGGATTTCTAGAAGACACCTGGGGCGATGGTAGTCAATGAAGGAAAAACACATTGCTGATGGTGTTATCCACCATGGGGATGATGTTTTCTAGGGTGGTCGGTCTCTTGAGGTCATAGTATGTTATTTGGTCGATTTTGACTATCTTTCCATCATGAGGAAACATCATGGTCCAAAAAGCAGTCGAGGTGATGGATTTCATAGAAAACATGTAACTACACCCGACGAGGAGGTTCTAATCAAGCTAAGCATTTGCCACTTCAATGTTTATGAGGACAATCTTACCGACAAAATTGAATGGTACATTTGGCATAAGTCCTAGATCTTGGGCGACACACCCATCATAAGAACACAAGGAAGTTCAGGATGGATCTAACTTGGGTGATCCAATATTTTCCCAGACAAAAGTAGACATGATAGAGGTGGATGCGCCCTTGTTTAAAATGCAACGGTGAATGACAAGGTTTCCGATGCTCACAAGTATTTGGAAATCCATTGATCATGACATACGTGGCTTAGACTGATCAAGTTCAAATATTATCAAACGTGCATCAATGGGGTCGATAGAACCTAATGTAGACAAAAACACTTTGCGTTATATTAGGAAATTCTTAATACTTCCAAAGTGGACATGGCTACGGGTGACTGGGCCAAGTCATCTATGATACTATAGTTGAGTGCAACACGAGAATTGGAAATGGTCATAAAAAATCCTAATGGGAACGGTGGAGCATTAGGTTTTTCCTCCATAAAGGGCCAAGGTAACTGTAAGGATGGATCAACAAGGGGTGAGTCGCAAGCCTAGCTACCAAAAGTTGTCTCAGTGGCCGATTTGTATTGGTTTTTCCTTGTTTGAAGGTTGACTTCTTTTTTTGATAAGGTAAATAAGTGTTGAACACTCGACTTAGGGGGTTGGATGGATGATGCAACATACGGTGTCATTGGTTGGGATGTGACTACCCCTTGAGTAGGAGAATGGTTTTGCAACACCGTAGGAAGTTGGGTCGGTTGAGGTGGGGGAGGTTGCATTTGAGGGGCGGTGGTAGTATCATGACAGGTAGCTCCATCACAAATCTGGATAGCTCTAGATAAATGGGGAAAATGGTGAGGTTAGTTTCCATAAACGTTGCAGAAATGAAAAGGGAAGTTGGTTCTCAACTTAGGGTTCTTTCCTTGTTGTGGAGGATGATTAGGGTCTTGATTCATAAGATTGGCACCATTCTTACCTAGAGGGTTAGGAGGTGGTCTGCCCCATCCATGGAATTGGTTATTCCAATGATTCCAACCTCATCTTTTATTTTCTTGGGTGTGCTAGTTGTTGGGGGTAGGTTGGTTTGGTGGTTTGATCTACTAAGCATACACATGTCGCTACATTTTGGGGGAAAACTAAGGTGGTGCCAACGTAGTGGTGTTTGAAAGGAGGTTTGGGAAAGGGAAGTAAGGGTTGAATGCAAGGGGTAGAGCATACCATTAAGGGGGATTTCCATAAGTAATTCCTAGATAGGGTAAGACACGGGTTTGAGGAGTCGAGTCCAAGGGCACATAGGAAGGTGTTTCTCCAGAATTGGAAGTTTGTCGAAAAAGATCAGGACCATAACCTGGGACAGGGAAAGGCCCCATTATTGGTGGGGTGGCACTAGATATATGGGCATATGAAGGATTTGTTATGGTAGGGAGGTGAGCATAAGGTGGAAGTATGGGTGTGATCGAACCAACAACACCATCCACGACATGAGATGCCCTCAAAGGATATTTGCAAGCAGAATTGCCACAAGGTGCATCTGGATAAATGGTATGTAGGTACCCTGATTGGGCATAAATTAAGTCAAACTATTGGGATTTGAGGATATACTCTTCCTCCGTATATTTCCATTTCGAGGAAAAATCCTTAGCGATGGATGGGATCAAAGACTTGAAAAACTAGTCAAGGAATATCCTATTGTCTAGCTTGATTTTGCACAAACTACATCATCTATGCCATTCATGGATATGGTTCATGATATGGATAGTGGTGTTTTGGAAAAAAGACAAAAGTATCTCTATGTCGACATCATATTGTACAGGTAGCTAGAAGAACTACACGAATGTGGAATCTAGGGATGCAAAGGTGGAGTGGGTGACATGTGTCTGATCAATGTACCACTTGGAAACAATGTCAATGAAGGTCCTCTGGAGGAGATGTAGTCTAAATGAGACATTGAATATGGATGTTGAAGAACATAACAGGTGTAAAGACATGATGTGGTTCTCAAGGATCTTCACCGGCCTTCCCCTTGAATTTAGGGATATCTGAAGGGAGTTTGGTGGGTATCGGTGTCCAAGTAGGATCATGATGAATGGGGTTATTGTTCAACCATGCCATATTAGGAAGGTTAAGGCTAGCCATGAAAGGTAGGGTTGCGGGCCTAAAGGTTCCATGTGGAGGTAAATTTATGGGGAGGTTCCCTTGAGAAGGGTTCCTGACAGGAGGATTTCCTACATGGGGGTTATTGAAATAAGGGTTTCCAATTGAAAAGTAACCTATATATGGTTTCCCTATTATGACATGCTTGATGGGTGGGTTCCCAATGGGGGGGGTTCTAGAAGGTAGGTTCCCGGTGGGTGGGTTTCCAATGGGAGGGTTCCCTATAGGTGGGTTCCCAATAAGTCATCTACCAGATGATGGGATGTGACCAGCCATGGGGTTGTGTGGAGGTGAGGGATCTAAGTGATAATAATTTATCGCAAATGCAACTCTCTCAAAAAAGGGTGCTATATAGAGTAAACGATGTAGACTAGAAGTGTGACAGAATTGGTCTAACAAACTGAAATGTGGTGACTTCCCTTAAATCCTACAAGAGCACCTCAAAGGAGAAATGATGGCAGGGTGATTTAAGTGCAAAATAAGGCTATGAAAAGGAAACAAAATCCAACTACAAATGTGTGTGAAGAAGGAGAAATATCAACAAAAGCAACACTCAAGACAACAACATACTCTAAAAATCTACTCAAATCTCGTGTCACAAGAGGCTAGTAGCAAAACAAATCGCTAGAATTCCAACAAGCAATCACTACCTAGAAAAAAAAATACTTGCTAACCTATGAGGTATGAGAGCATGCAAACACCTAACTAAAGAGCTAGAAGCCCTTGCAAACCGTATCCTCTATAGGGTGATGAAATATGAATCAAGAAATATGTCCTATAAGACCAATAATGGCTATGGGATATCCCCCTATCAAGAGGGATCTTGGGTAAAATATCCCTAGAATAATGGTAACTAGGCTACCTCGTTCATGACATGTACCACTAGGTGAATTTTCCACTTCATCCTTTAGCTGTTGCACCCCTAGTACAGTGGCCTGGGAATGCAACAAGGACTACAAGTAAGTATCCTTCAATAGAGAGTGGAGTGTGGTAGTCCGTCTATACCTACATAACCATTATTGTGACTTCAACCCTCCTAAGGGAGAGGCCTACCCAACAAAATGGTTGTAACCATGTAAACAAATACTAGGGGGTACCCTAAGACTCAACAACTATGTCTCACATGTGAATGGAAAAGGGGGATTATTTGGATGCCTACCCCTAGTGCCCTACCTAGCTACAAGATTGGTTTTGGTCCCCAAGTGGGGTTAAATATTTGTTTAAATAAGTAAATTTTTAGGCTCACTTTGACCTTAGGGAGTGTGTCGGTGCACAAGTGGTGTGAACAATCTCGATGTATGCTGAAAATAAAAAAACTGTTGAAAGTAAATGATGAAATAAATAAATGAAACTAAAAATCAACTGTAATAACCAACTAATTTTTTTGTGAAGAACATCAAGCAAAAACTACTCATCAATGAAATGTTCATTTACTGCTAAATCCAAGCATGAAAAAAACCATGCAAAAATAAAAGAAGGAAGAAGGTCAAAAAAACTGGGGATCCATGGGGATATCCCCCGTATGGTTGGAAAATCTGTTGTCGGTGCTTTCACACTCCAACGAGTGAAAAATGGAATTCTACCGGCTTAAAGAAGCTAAGGTAGAAGGCACACAAGAGAGTGTCTCTTGCGGAACTGGTGTAGTAAATGCAAGTGAACCCTAGTAAAACATGAGCCAAACTATGCGAATAGAAATATAAACTAAGGTGAAAAGGTTATATGAGCCATAAATGAAAAAGAAATAAATTTAAATGTTTCACCATAAAATAGGCTGCAAAATTAAACCGTGAACAATAACAATAAAAGGTGGTTGTAAATATCAATCATAAGAGTAGAAACCCAACACAATAAAAATATAACGCATTCAAGCAACATGCAATAGGATTTACAATTAGTTCAGAGTTATCTTGCATGATGATGGGCCCTTGCAGTTGCACAATATAGTGTGCTCATGGTCTCCTAATGTAACTGATTTTCCACTTCAAGACTCCATGGACGTCGGAACTCAACAAGGGTTCCAAAATCAAATGGCGCCTAGGGTTTTTGGAGTAAAAATGGTTGAGTCTCCAAAAGGAGAAGGGAACTTGTATCTGTGTCAAATGGGGACCTCCAACCTTCTATTTATAGGAATTTTGACTAATTGTAACCTTGGTCTTAGTTTTGGGAGCCCCATATTATTGTTCCATGGTTTTGAGATTGGTAACTTTGCCCTTGGTTTTGGGCGTCCCATGGTATTGTTCCATGGTTTTGATATTTTCCCACTCTTTTTTATTTTCAAATGTTTTTTCCCATTTTTTCTTTTATTTTTTGTATTTTGGGGAATATTTTCCTTTTTAGGGGAAAATAAGTATTTTTGTCAAATATGGTAAAAAAAGTAAGTTGTTTGGGTTGGTGGAGGCCACAATTTATGGAAATTGGGTCTATGGATGAGATTACCAAGGGTAGTGAGATTAGTGAACAAATTTGTGGTGTTAACATACCCCATAAATGTAATAATTCCCCCCATGTCAGCACCCATCATCAAACATCAAGGTGGCAGGCTATTAATTGGTATGGTCCTGAAATTCCAACCTGATTGTCATCAAATTTGCAGAAGGGAGAACTATCCACTGAATAGAGTTCCAAACACTAAGTATTTTGTGAATTCCAACCATGCCGAGAAACCATACTTGAAAAAAATGGGAAGCATGCATCTTCCATGGGATTCACAGGATGGAAGAGGAAGTCATTCATTTGGACAAAGCATTGAAAAAATCTCTCGCACTTGTGTATGAGACTTATGAGCATTGGAACAATGTTTGGAGCAAGAAGAATATTCACGAGAATAGTAACATGTTATCACAAAGCGATGAGAACGTATCTTTTTGGATGAAATTTGTTAAAGAAATGTAACTGTGGAAGACATTCTATTTTGTATTATTGTTGTTATTACCCCTTCCAGAGATCACATTGTTCCTCCAATTAAGGATTTCATTGATGTAATTGGTCATGTAAATTCTTGAGTTAAAACCTCTGTTGTAAGTCGAGTCAGTAGTACCCACAAAAGTATTATTAAAATGTATTTTTGAGTCTCCCAAGGAAATTCGGCCCTAATTGGGAGGAGAATTCAGCCTTGTTGGGTCATTAGGCTTCTTCACTGATCAATATAAATAGGGGAGGTGCCTCACTCATTTGGACACACCTATAAGTCAAGCAGTTGCACTAGCAAGAGAAGAAATAGACCATCCAGAGGAGAGGAAGCAGTCTAGTCTTGTTCTTTGGATCTTACACTGTACTTGGGTGAATTCTATATAGAGGAAGTTTTGTTGTGTTTTCTTCCCCACAAGGGTTTCCTAGGATAAATATTTGTGTTCTATTTTTTTATGTTGTGCTTTTTATTCTTTCAGTGATCCTTGCTCTATTTGATTAGAAAAACTTAACATGGTATCAGATCCAATCTGAAAGAAGAAATTGTTCAGCAACTCCTACAATTCAACAAGAAAAGGTTCACTATTCTAGAGACCTCCCTCCACAGATTAGTTGGAAAATAAGGACCATTCAACTCACCCTAGGATTTTCACTTTTTGACCTATCACTAAGGCATCGGATTTTTCAAGGTTCCATCCTCAGATTTTGGAAAAGCAAGATACAGTCTAGCTCACCTTAGGGAGACACATATTTTCCTCCTCTCAGATCTACAAGTGATCACAACTGGAAAATTAGGGTTTTTAGTCAAACCCTAGGTCATCCTGAAGTTGGTTCCATAAAAGGTCCTAAAACTGGTAAGTACTATCTCCTATCTTTCTATTTGAGGTTCTCATTCATTAAAGATGACAAACATTACCAAGCTAGATGAAAATATTGAGGTAGTAGAGAATTTCAAAGCATGGAACTATAGAATTATGCTCATCCTTGAAGAGCATGACCTAGATGGATACATCAAAGAAGAGGTCAAGGAACTAGAGGGAGAAGAGGAGAAATCCAAGCAAAAGAAGGATATGGTAAAATTCAAGAGGATCATAGCTAACTCTATTAAGGATCACTTGATCTCTCAAGTGTCCTCAAAGAATACTCCAAAGGAAGTGTTTGATGCACTAACCAATATGTTTGAAGTGAAAAACATTAATGGGAGAATGACCATGAGAAACCAACTCAAGGGTGTGAAGATGAAAAAGGAAGAAACCATGTAGTCATACTTCTCTAGAGTATCTAGGATTAAAGAACAATTAGGATCCATTGGTGACATGGTAGAAGAAGCTGAAGTTGTGATGACCACCCTAAATGTTCTTCTAAGAGAATGGGATTCCTTCATCATAGGAATATGTGTTAAAATAAAGATAACTAAATTCAACAAGCTATGGGAGGAATGTGTACAAGAAGAAGGAAGGTTAAAAATAGAGAAGAAAAGTTAAATGAAGATGAAGATCAAGCTCTAGATGTGCATACAAAGAATGGAAGAAATAAAAGGAAGTATTGAGGATCTCCTACAAGTAGATCATTAGAAATCAAACTAGGTAAGAAGTTTAAGAAGGATTACTCATCCTATGAATGTTATACATGTCATAAGTTAGGACATTTCTTCAAACATTGTCCAGTTAACAAAAACAAGTTCAAGAATAAGAATGGAAAGTTACATGCCCATGCAACTGAAGAAAATGAATCAAATGAAGAGATGATCATAAAGAATGAAGACTCTAATGAAGAACATGTCTTGGTATCATCCCTCATAGGATCAATCTCTCATGGAAGTGATACTTGGATCATAGACAGTGTTGCTTCAAAACATATGACATGCCACATAGATTCTCTCTCATGCCTCACTCAGAAAGATTATCTACACAAAGTACAACTTGGAGATAACTATCAATTTCTTATCATAGGATTAAGAGAATCTTCCTACAAGCTGAAATCTAGTAAGTCCATGAAAATGAAAGAAGTCGTATATGTTCCAGGACTAAAGAAAAAACTTCTTTCTATATCATCTCTATACAAGAAAGGCTTCAGAGTTTCCTTTGTAGATGGTGAAATTCTTATGTGGTCAAAAGGAAAAAATATAGATGATTTAGTTGTAATAGGTATTGAAGAAGGAGGGCTCTACAAACTAAACAGGAATATTGACTAAACTTTCACAACTTTTACTATCATTCCATGTGAACTATGGCATAGAATACTTGCTCATGTAAACTACAAAGCATTACCAATTGTGAGCAAGGTAGTAACATGTCTACTAGAAATCCATATCAACAATGAAGGAGTATGCAAAGGATGTGCTCAAGGGAAGAACACCAAGAATCCATTTCCAAGAAGTAATAGTAAATAAAAAGGGATCCTAGGGATAATCCACTAAGATGTGTGTGGACCAATGTCAACTACTTCCTTAAGAGGGTATGTCTATTATGTCTCTTTTATTGATGACTACTCACATAATAATTGGATATATTTCTTGGAAAGGAAAGATGAAGTATTTGTTAAGTTAAAATAATTCAAATCTCTTGTAGAGAATATCTTTGAAAATAATATTAAGATATTAAGATCAGATAATGGAGGAGAATTCACTTCAACTGAATTCAAGAACTTCTGCAAAGAAGCTGGCATTAAGAGGGAGCTTACTACACCCTATAATCCTAAACAAAATGGAGTATCAAAAAGGAATAATAGATCTATCATGGAAGCAGTCAAAGCCATGATTCATGGTCAATATATACCCATGTATTTATGGGATGAAGCAGTAAAGACCGCAGTCTATGTTCAGAACACATCTTCATCTTCAGGTCATCTTCATCTTCAAGTCATCTTCATCATCAAGTCATCTTCATTGAGTCTGGATCATCACTGGATCATCATCATCATCACTGCTTCCGCTATCTCAATCAAATGGTGCTATCGCTTCATTCTTCTCGTCACAGGAAGTTCTACAGAGCCAGCCCTTTTTCAAGTTGGTTGTAGGCCTAGCCTCCATGTAGGTCTTTTTCAGTGCTTATATCTGACCCTTAGTCAGAACGGCCCGCCCAGAACTTACATCTGACCATGGGAGGAACACATACAACAACCATGTCAAAAAGGAATGCCCATCACTCACATCTGACCATGGGAGGAACACATCCAACAACCATGTCAGAAAGGCCTAGCACTCACATCCGACCATGGGAGGAACACATCCAACAACCATGTCGAAAAGGCTCAGCACTTATATCCGACCATGGGAGGAACACATCCAACAACCATGTCGGAAAGGCTCAGCACTTATATCCGACCATGGGAGGAACACATCCAAGAACCATGTCGAAAAGGCTCAGCACTTATATCTGGCCATGGGAGGAACACATCCAAGAACCATGTCAGAAGGGCTCATCACTTATATATGACCATGGGAGGAACACATCTAAGAACCATGTCAGAAAAGCTCAGCACTTATATCTAGCCATGTGGGGAACACATCCTGCATCCATGCTAGAAAGGATCAACACTTATATCTAGCCATGTTGGGAACACATCCCACATCCATGCTAGAAAGGCTCAGCACTTATAGCTGACCATGTCGGGAACACATCCCGCATCCATGTCAAAAGGGCTCTACACTTACATATGATCATGTGGGAACACATCCCACAGTCACATCAGAATGGCTCTGCACTTACATATGATCATGTGGGAACACATCCCACAATCACATCAGAATGGCTCTGCACTTACATCTGATCATGTGGGAACACATCCCACAGTCACATCAGAATGGCTCTACACTTACATCTGATCATGTGGGAACACATCCCACAGTCACATCAGAATGGCTCCTGCACTTATATTTAAACACAGGAGGAACCAATCCTACCATGTCATAAAGGCTCTCGAACTCATCACCTCCCCTTGGAGGGGACCTCGATCTAGAGGAAACCAAGCTTCTCCCTGAAGTACTCGAACTTCACTTTGGCCATTTCTAGCAAAGAATCACATCAAGGCTGATTATGTCCAAGGATAACCTGCAAGCTTCGCCAGGACCAATTATATCCGAGGACAACCTACAGGATTGTTTACGTCTGAGCCACCTACGAGCTTTGTCGGGATTTTATGCTCAGACAACCTGTCTCACTGGCTATGCTAGAACTCCCTCTTTCGATAGATCTTGATCTGGATCACATACTGGATCTTCACTGCTCCTCTCTGATCTCATACTGAAGTAGCACCCCGAAGTGCTCTTCCTATTAATGGCACCGCCTAATCTGAATCCACATAACCTTCCAAGTTAATCTTTTGATACGCCTCATACTTGAGCCCATAATCAACTGTATCCTTCAGGTACCTCACTGCATGATTTGCAATCATCAGGTGAACATGTCTCAATGTGTTCACAGCAAAGCAAATATCTGGTCTCGTATTCATCAAGTACATCAAGGAAAAAATCATCTGATGATACATCGTAGCATCAACCGAATCTGATGAAGCCTCACTCAATAGCTTCAGGTTCGATGCCATAGGTGTGGTCATGGCCTTGCGGTCCATCATCCTGAACCTCTTCAGGATCTCTACTGCATACTTCCCTTGTCCCAGGGAAATTCCATCCGCATTTTGCCACACCTCCATGCCTAGAAAATAATGCATCATATCCAAGTCCTTCATCTCGAACTCGGCAACAAGTCTCCTTCTTGCAACTTTAATGAGTTCCTCTTTTCTGTCAGGAACAAGTCATCGACATATAACAGGAGCATCACTGGTCTTCCGCCTTCAACCTTGAAGAAAATTTCTAAATCCTCTTTACTCTCAGTAAAGTCTAGAGTCATCAGTAATATATCCATCTTGTTGTACCGTGTCGAACCTCGGGATCTTATACAGTCACTCCCTCTGAAGTAGAGCATTATTCTCCCTCTTCCTTTCGTACTCTATGCATTGAAACATTCTGTACCAAAGTTACAAGTAGCTTCCTATGCTACTAATATTCTATGTATCCATCTAGGATCACTGGATACCAAGATCCTTTATCTTGAACCTTTTCAAAAGTTTGTCGCACCCATCTATGAGCTTGTCATCCTCTATAGGATTTCATCTTCAACCTTGTAGCAAAGGTTGAAATCTTCATCACTCTAGGTGATCTTCAAGCTCCTCATGTATGTGTTATCCCATGGATTCCTTCTGACCTCGTACAATGCCTTATTTAATTTGTACACATGAATCTTATTTTCATGTGTCTTCACTTCCAATGGCTGCAAATGTCTCTTCGTAGTCTATGCCTTCTTTCCGTGAGAAGCCTCGTGCTACAAATCTTGCCTTGTATCCCACATACTTCTCTGCATCCTAGACATCATGATGTTGCTCAACAGTGTCACATAACTCAAGTGTCTCCGAGGCCTCTTTCTTTCTTTTAAAGTATCGTCATATTATTCTCCATCTAGGATTCTTTCTTGAACTATCGTCACTTGTTCTTCGGAACAAGTCTCATCCTTATTTTCTTGTAGGCGATTTTACGCAATCTTTCCTACAAGTCAAATGCATTAGTTGTATGGTTAGAAACATTTCATAAGGTATATTCATAATGAAAGATTCTTTTGCATTAAGATATAATCATGCAACTATTTTATCCAATGCAACATTCATCGAAAACTTTCCAGATGCCTTCCATCTCTACCAAGACAACATTGAGATTGTGCACTAATCCAACATGTCAGCAAAGAGGTTTCATTCTAGATAAGTAGCAATGGAGAGTTATATAGCACCATGAGATACTTACCCATCACATGCATATTAGTAGTATATTGGCATTAATGCAAACATTCTATCATGCATAATACATCAACTGAATATAAACAAATGCATAACAGAACAATATCATGAAATGACAATTGAATACTTATCTTTATTTGTTTCGTGGGTAGACTCCTTCTTTCAGCTTCATCATCTTCTTCATTCATAACAACATCATTTCTTATCCAAATGCTCAAGATGGATAAGAGGCTCTTCAATAATTGAGTTCTTCATATTCCTCATCGCTTGAGGGATCTTCTATGAATCGTGAGGGCTTGATCTTCAGTTACTCCCATCTTCTCTTTCTTATTATGAGCCAATCTTCTTCTTGTGTGAACTCTTCCCAGAGTCTGCTGAAAGTAATCACTTCCTTCTGGCACACATTCCTCAAATGAATGAATCCCATGATCCTGGGAGGCCATTCAAGGTGGTTATCACAACTTTTGCATTCTCCACTTCTTCTTCTACTACTTCAGGTTGTTCTTTGAGAGACCCTTGTAAAGTATGACTGTATCGTCTCAGCATTCTGGATCTTCACATTCTTCAACTGGTTTCTCGAAGTCATCTTTTGATTTATGTTCTTCCCTTTAAATAGCTTTGTCAAGGAATCAACCATCTCTTTTGGTGTCTTTAGGGAAGACACTTGTGGTATATGGTGATCCTTGATTGAATCAGCAATGATATTCTTGACCTTGACCAAGTTCTTCTTGTGTAAGGATTTTAGCCTCATCTCCCTCTAGAACTAGAACCTCTCCACCTATGTAGGTGTCCAATTCATTTTCTTCAAGAACCAGTGAGATCCAATACTTCCATGCTTGGAATTTTTCAGTTTCACCAAACTTGTCATCAAGCTGGTGTGACTAGTTATTTATAAATGAGAACCTCAAATGTAAATAGCAAAAGATTAGATCTTACCAATTTGAGCTGTCTATCCTGGTTCCTGAGCTGGCTGATCTAGGGTTTGTTAGAAAAACACTAATTTTCAAAACTTGGAAGCTTTCATATATGATTAGATAGAAAGATAGACCTCTTCAAGATGAGTTGTCCAATGTACTCCTTTTCTAAAAATAGTGCAGAGAAGCTCTTGGAACAGGAATCCCTAGTTTACCAATTTCTTCTGCAGAAATGACTGATACTATTTCTACAGTATCTCTGAAATTACTACCCCTATGTGTCTGACATTTTCTACTGAGGTGATCTCATCTGTCCTTGTTCCAACACCACAGGTTTCATCAGAATTGGTTTCACCCATTGGTACTTATGAGAGTTTTCCCAAGGTGATCTCTTTCAGGACTGTTTAGCATAATGAAGTTGTATGGACTTCCACGTGTCTCTGTTTCATATTCGGGGTATAAAACTTTTCCCATAGATAGTATAGTTTGTTCCCTTTCTGGAACATTTTGAGAAACTTCATTTGGACCTTCGTAGACTAATATATAGCAATTCTCCACAGGTGTCATGTTTAGGGAGGAATCCTGGGAGAGGCTGGAACCCTAACTTAGAGGAATCATATCTCCTAGGATATAGCGAATCTGAGGCTGAAACTTGGACATAGTGTACATCAGGAATTTTTCTTCAACCTGTGAAATTTTAAGCATCTGAGCCTTCTCCAATCTCAAGATATACTACCAAAAATATCAGTTTCAGTATTTTAGGGTTTTTCAAGCCCTGGGTCAAACTAGGGTTTGACTTTCCCGGAGTTTCACCCAACCAAAAATATTGACCCAGGTCTCTAAAATTCAATTTTTATGAGGAGAGAAATCCTGTGCCGGGCTCACTCAAAAATTCCTCTTCTGTAAAAATCCCTAATTCCCCGCACCAAAAACTGAAAATGCCCGGAATTAAATTTTGCTTCGACAGAAAGATGCGCCCTTCAATGGAGAGTTATCCTAGCCTTCTTTTCTTGATGGATTGTGGAGAGAGACCCAAAAATTAAGAAGCCCTAGATTCTGTAGCTACATAGTGTCTTCTCCACTGGTTAGGTCTGATACCATGTTAGATTTTTATCATTCAAGCTAGCATTATGATCTTAGGATCTTATCTGAGAGAATAACATGCACAACAATAAACATAAGAGACAAGAGACACAAAGATTTTTCCTCGAGGAAACCATAAAGGAGAAAACCCCGCAACTTCCTCAGAGATAGAATGAGCACCAATTGCGGCAGTAAAACCCGAAAACATAAAGATGATCTCCAACAACTTGTTCTCTCTCTCTCACTTGAGAGAGCTTCTCTTCTCTCACTCATGCGCCCCAGTGAGTGAGTGAGTGTGTGATAAATAGAGAGTCTCACTCTCTATTTATATTGTTTCATTCACTTAATATTTGACTTTGTTATGTAGGCTCGAGTAATCCTAACTCAGTTATGTAGGCTCGAGTAACCACAACTAGGGTACTAATGACCTGACTTACTTTAACTCACCTAGGGCCAACTTCTCTAAGAGAGACTAATAACCTTGGGGCCCCACAACTGCGAGGACTTTAATCCTTAATCAATAAGGAGGGCTACCCTCTATCAATTTACATGACTTGTTTACATTATTGAATCTCCCGATAGGAACATCGGGGCATGACATGACTCAATTACATTACAGATACTTCCCGGAATAAGCATCGGGGTATAATACATAAAATATACAAGTGAATACATACATTCCGAAGTTAAAAGTACATCAACAAAAATTTTACGAGTGAGAAGCCTGAAGTCAGTCACCTGAATATATTTGGTTGTCCTGTTTACCTACATTTTCCCAAAGAGAAAAGATCAAAGGATGGCCCCTCAGGAAAGAAGGGAATATTTGTTGGATATAGTGATCAATCGAAAGCATACAAAATCTATTTTCTAGGTTTTCGTAAAATTGAGGTCAGCAGAGATGTCACATTTGATTAAGATGCAGCCTTCAACAAATCCAAAAAGACCCATGTGGATGAAAAAGAACAAGAAAATTCCAGAGTAGTAGATATCACTAAACCACCAGTTAGATATGAAGAAAATCCTATACTAGAAGATCAGGATATGGTAGAACCTATAGAGACACCTTATGAAACAATGTCAACAAGGAAAAGACCAGCTTGGGCTTGTGATATAATTCAATATGAAGAAATAAATGGTGCACCAAAAGGAAGCAAGAGACTAAGACTCCACTCCAACTACATAGCATTAATGTGTAACCTTGTTGACTAAGAACCTACATGTTTTGAATAAGCCTCAAAGAAGAAGGAATGGATGGATTCCATGTTTGAAGAATATCAATCTATTTTAAAGAATGATGTTTGGGAAGTGGTTCCAAGAACAAAGGATAAGTCAGTGGTCTCTTCCAAATGGATTTTTAAGACAAAGCATTTAGATGATGGTAGTATTGAAAATTTCAAAGCAAGATTTTTCCCATGAGGATTCTCTTAGAAAGAAGGGATTGATTATGAAGAAAATTTTGCACCGGTAGCTACATATACCTCAATCAGAACTATTCTTACTTTGGCTTCTAAGATGAAATAGAGATTGCATCAACTGGATGTAAATATAGCCTTTATAAATGGTGTCATTGAAGAGGAAGTGTATATTGAACAACCTCCATATTTTGAGACACATGACAAGAAAACGCATGTATTCCGACTAAAGAAATATTTATATGGATTAAAGCAAGCATCCGGGGCATGGTATAGAAGAATTCATGACTTCTTGATAATCCTAGGCCTTACCAAAAGTAAAGCAGATTCCAACCTTTACTATAAGGTTGAAGATGACGGAATCATGATATTACTACTATATGTAGATGATCTATTTTTTATAGGAAAGGAGAAGCTCATCAGTGAATGTAAGAAGAATCTTGCAACATAAATTGAAATGAAATTCCTTGTTATGATGCATTACTTCTTAGGTCTTGAAAAATGGCAGTTCCTAGATGAAATTTTCCTAAACCAAGGAAAATATGTAGTTGAAATCTCGAAGAGATTTGGGATGTTGGGTTGTAAGGCAATGAACACTTCGATGGTGACAAACCTGACACTCCTAAATGATGAATCTTCAAAAAGAATAGATGTCACACTATATGGACAGATTATCGGCTCACTGATGTACTTGACAAATACAAGACCAGATATATGTTTTGTCGTGAACACATTAAGTTAGTATATGGTAGAACCTAGGCATGTTCACCTAGTTGCAGCAAAACATGTGATGAGGTACCTAAAGGGCACATTGGAATATGGCCTAACATATACAGCTAATTGTGAGTTTAGATTATGTGGCTACATTGATTCGATTTGGGCAGGAAGTGCTGAAGACAGAAAGAAAACTTTAGGATGTTGTTTCAGTTTGGGTTCAGGTGTGATATCATGGATTAGCATAAAGCATACCAGTGTTGTGCTTAGTACAACAGAGGTTGAATACATTGCAACATGTTCATCCTATAGTGAAGCAGTATGGCTTCACAAATTGTTGACATGATTGTTTGATACCAAATGGATGAAAGTGGTATTTATTGTGACAACCAGAGTTGTATCAAGTTAACAGAGAACCCAATGTTCCATGATAAGTCAAAGCACATACAGATAAAGTATCATTACATCTAGGATATAATGCATAGAAGAGTCATAAATCTCCAGTATGTTCCTACATAGGAACAAGTTGTAGATGTGTTAACTAAGCCTCTGTCTTGTGTGAAGTTTGAATATTTTAGAGACAACCTTGTTGTAGTTTTAAAGGACCTCCCTAGAAAGAGGGAGTGATGATAAGAATTTTTATTGATGATGAGGGTAGTAATCAAGTGCCTATGGATAACGTTGTGGTCTGGAATTCATTTGCAGACGTTGTGGCCTGGAATTCAATTACAGATGTTGTGGTCTTGAATTCATTTGCGGGCGTTGTGGTCTGGAATTCATTTGCAGACGTTGTGGTCCTGCATTCATTTGTGAACATTGTGGTCTGGCATTCATTTGCAGACTTTTTGGTCCTCCATTCATTTGCGGACGTTGTGGTCTGGCATTCATTTGTAGACGTTGTGGTACTGAATTCATTTGTGGACGTTGTGGTATGGCATTCATCTGCAGACGTTGTGGTCATGCATTCATTTGTGGACTTTGTGGTCTGGCATTAATTTGCAGACGTTGTGGTCCTGCATTCATTTGTGGACAATCCAATATCTTTTGATGTTGTGGGTGATCTCGCATTAAGTTGCGATGTTTTTCTTATTGCAAGTGATGTAATGTGATAAATGAGATGTGATTCTTGTGATGATGCAACGAGATGTAATGCTTGAGATTTGATGATTGTGATGATGTGATGAGATTTTATGCTTGCGATGATCGACGAGATGTGATGCTTGCGATGATGTGATGAGATGTGATGCACATGATGATACGATGATATGTGATTCTCGTGATTATGCAACGTGATGTGATGCTCGTGATGACGCAATGAGATGTGATGCACATGATGATGTGATGAGATGTGATGCTTGTGATGATGCAACATGATGTGATGCTTGTGATGATGCAATGAGATGTGTTGCTCGTGATGATGCAATGAGATGTGATGTCTGTGACGATGTGATGAGATGTGATGCAATGCTTATGATGATGTGTCGAGATATGATGCTCGTGACGTGATGATCGAAACGTGATGTTTCGTGATGGAAGTATTCCACGGATAATGTTAATGTTGATATAGATATGAAAAATTCCTATGACGTATAGACTTACCAGTCAGTTGAACATATGTATTGTTGTATTATAGAATACCCTCCTTGTTAAGAGGGAGTGTTATATAACTGTAACTGCACAAGATATTCTACTTTGTATTATTATTGGTATTACCCATTCCGGAGATGTTGTTCCTTCGATTAGGGATGGCATTGATGTAATTGGTCATGTAAAGTCTTGAAGTAAAACCTTCGTTGTAAGTCGGGTTAGTAGTACCCACAAAAGTATTATTAAAATGTATTTTTGAGTCTCCCAAGGCAAGTCGGCACTAATTGGGAGGAGAAGTCGCCTTGTTGGGTTATTAGGATTCTCCACTAATCAGTATAAATAGGGGAGGAACATCTCTCATTTTGGCACACAAAACCATTTATATCCAAATACAACACAAAGATTTAATACTAGATTGTCAAAACATACTTCTCACCAATACTAAGTCATCCAAGAAGGCATTCAAGTCATTTATCTATTAAAACAAAGGTTCAAAACTTTTTAAACAGTGATCTAATACACTTTATAAGAACCTTTTGATACCATAATGGTATCCATTATCTCCTCAAAAAAAACAATACCCTTATTCATTCTTTTTAAATGTATAGCATCACGAGTCATTCTCCAAGCCAATCTTGTGTGTCGGGATTGGACGACATGTGTTGAGGTAAGGATATTGAGTTGGACTTAGGAACATGGAGTAAAATTCTTGGGTTGGACTCAAGAATGACTAATCCTTATCTGAAAATGTTAATCCTCATGTGTTGAGGTGAATTCTTTGATTGTCAAATTTATGATGTTGTACAGTCTTGTTGGACAAGGCTAAGGACTTGTGTGTCATGTCGGATCCTCATGTGTTGAGGTGGACCTCATGTGTAGAGGTGATGCTTTTCATGTTGAAGCATTAATGGTGTGTGATGTATTACTAACCATGGTCATAGAGATGGATGAGTTTTTAAGTTTCCTCGAGATATAGGCCACCTATAGAGTGAATTACTGTAGCATATAACCACTTTGAATGAGAGAAATATAATATGATCACAGCATTGGACAAATCTTATTAGTACAATCTGATATGATAGATAAATTAAAGTTAGGACATATGGACCATGCAGATAAGATAAGAGATAAACTCAATATGCATTAAGAACAAAGTGAATCCGAATTTCTCATGAGAATGACTTCAATTTATTAAGGATAACTTGAATTGTGAAGCTTTAGTGAAATTAACAATGTATGCCTCGGTTAATTAAATAAGAACGCATATGGTCACTTCAATGAATCAATCAACGTCATCTCAGTTAAGAAGAGTTAACTAAAGTGTTAATAAAGAATAACTAGTTAAATAAAGTGTTTTGCATGACGACACCTAAGTTATGACACTTGATTTACAACACTTGCATGAGGACACTTCAATTCGCGTCCTAACTAAGTGGTTTATCATCTAGTTAGAAGGAGAGTTCATCCTCAGAGTCAATAGGGCATGGATTTGATGTCAAAGATGAAAGACATTGCGCATTATGTATGCAGGATTGAAGAAACTAAGATGATGAGCAAATTATCCTTGAGATGCTATATTCTGCATGAGATCTTAATTCCCCATGCAACTATTTTCTACATCTTGTTGGAATATTCAACCAATCTTGTCATTATCCTTAATAATTTATTTGCTTTTCCAATGCTTAGACCATTAGAAGTTGACCACCTAGTGTATAGTCCTATGTATCTTGATCCTTTGGAGCTATTATTTTGTCATTATTATTTTCATTATCCTCATATGCGCCCTCTTCCTTGTTTCTAGGAGTTAATGCACCCTCATGCATTATTTTAGGCCCACTTTAGTCAGTTCTTATAATTTAGGGGCCTACCTTTAGTTAACAAGACTTGATTTCATCACCTGAGTTAGTATGAGATTCAATGACCACTAATGCTCAACTAAACACCTCTTATGCACCCTCCATCATTAGTTATCATCTGTAAACTATCTAATGTGCCTTCTTGGTTGACGTACTATCATTTGCAATCAGTTATCTGATCTTCTTTAGGAGTCATGACTGGGAACTATGTCTAGTGATGTTTTCTATGTTATCTAATCCTACCACATGTGTGGAGTTAAACTACCTCTTTAGGCTCTTGAATTTCTCCCTTGGAGATGTATTATACATGTAACCTTATTGGTGAATAATAATCATATGGATTTTATACCAATTGAGTTTTCTCTCTTATGTTTTTGCTTCATTATTTTTTTCTCCATTATTCTACTTATCTCTATTGCAATTCTTGTGAGGTTAAATTAGATCCTTAGATCCACTATGCATAATCTAATACATCTTGCATGAGACTAAATTTTTATTAATGTGTTGGACACATTGCTAAGTTCATTTGGTTGATATTTTTTCTCTATTGTTTAGTGATAACACATGGGGTGTTTGGATTATGTCTTATCTTGCACCTAGGGTGCCAAAAGCAATATGCAATTGTAAAATACATTCTCTTCTATTTGTCATTATTATACTGAGAATATTTGTCAAGATTTTTCATCCTCATTGTTTTGAGGTTTTTCCCTAGGGTACATCTTGTGCTATGTGTGAATGATTATGTGTATGAATGGTTCATTGTTTTCAAGTGCTCTATATTTCTGCAATTAAAGAATAAATATCAAATCTCAACATATTTCAACAAAATTCAACATGGTATTATAGCTCAAGGCGTGAAGGAGCTAAACTCTGCAATAAATATTGAGCCTACGTTGATCCTGAGTGAGAAGTTGAGCACAACACTTGAAGATCAATGGAATCTATCTCAATAAGAACAAAAGGCTTTCTTGAAGGCACCTAGAATTTCAATACTCGGAAAGCTAGGATTCTGAACATCCTAAAAGAGTATGAACTTGATATATATGTAACCAATATGGTGTAAGAGCCCACTACTAATGTAGGTAACATAACTTACAAGAATAACCAAGCCAAATACAAGCAGATCATCTATGATTCAATGAATGACGAATTAATGTCGGTGATCACTCCATTAAAGACCACAATGGAATGCTTCGACACTTGGACAAACCTCTATGAGAAGAAGGATCTAAGTTAGGATAGGTCATTGAAGAACAAGCTACAAAACATGAATATCAAGAAGTACAAGAGAGTATCCTCCTTCTTCACAAATATCTATCAAGAAGAGATTAACTCACTAGAATTGGATTAGTGGTGGATGATGATGATCTTTTTTAAACTGTTGTCGATGGTCTCCCATCCTCATGGGATAAATTCTTAGCCACTATTAATGGTAAAAAGGTGCAACCTAACTTTGAGATACTATGTCATTATTTCCTCCAAGAAGAAGGGTGAATCCAAAGTAAGACCGATTCCTCCAAATAACAGAACCTTGTACTTATGAAAAATATGAAGAGAGGAAATACATATCTCTTATAAGAAGTTTCCTCATCAAAAGGAAAAAGTATTCAACAAGGAATTTGATAAGTAAAATATCAAATGCTTAAACTATAATTAGAAGGGCCACTTTGTAAGAGAATGTCGTGCAAAGTAAAGAGAAAAGTTCAAAGTTATATTTGGTGCTTCTGCTGCTATAGAAGATGAAGCTAGAAGAAATAAATCTTCCAATGATTAGGAGACAAGGAATACAAAAGATGATGACTATCGAAAGAAGTATTTCCTTTAGTGCACCAATGATTGCATAATCTCTATATTTGAGATTGTCATTAGTGATGTATGGAGATCCAAGTTGTTGTTAGTTTATGTCAATAATAATAATAATATAAGGACTCCAACGGTATTTGCAAGGAAGAAGAGATTAAGAGGGATCCCACAAAAACAATAAAATATAAGTATTTTTATTTGACTATCAATTTCTCATATAAATCAGATCTGAATGTTTTTTAATATATTCTCCATTGCAGTTATATGTAGATCTATATTCCTAGAATTAGGAAGTATGCTATGGTATAACATGATGAGCATATGTTATAGTTTTTTATTTTATTTTACTGAAAAATAGTAATATCATATAGTACATGTTATGATTGAGTGAGTATCCTATAGTATTACATAAAATTCCATGAAATACGGATGGATGGTGTGCTTAAACACTAGTTAAAATGTTTGCATAAATTGCGTGAACTATTTGTCATTAATCACTTGAATGAATTTGACTTGTTGGAAATACCGTATGGTATGGCCTACAAGAGAAGAATGATGAGACTTGTATAGAAGGGATAAGAAGACAACTAATTGTACCTTACAATCCCCAACAAAATGGGGTTGTCGAAAGAAAGACCAGAACAATCTGAGAGGCTACAAAATCCATGATGTGTGATCAAGATATGTGTACCTACTTATCTACGAAGTCCTCTAGCAATGTCGTGTATATACAAAATAGAATCCCTCATGCTATTATGAGAGAGAATATTTCTGAAGAAGATTTCACTAGTGAAAAGTTAGATGTTGGACACTTTAATATTTTTGGTTTCCATTCATGAAGAGGATAATGATGGACGATCTTACTCTAGTTATATCCATTAATATATTGAGAGGGAGAAACTAGAAGAGTTCTCACATTCTCTATCTCCTGAAGAAGCAATAGAATTGGTTGAAATATCACTTGATGAACTTCCTACTAAGAGAAGTTATGCATGGTGTTGAGACATTCTACAAGAGGTAGAAAATCATGGAGCACCAGCAGGCACATCAAGAGAGTGAAAGAGACCTGAAATATATTCATGGTATCTAGCATAGATGAGTCACATCAGTGATTCAGAGCCTTCCACCTACGAAGAAGCTACTAAGCTTTAAGTATGGAAATATGCCATGGTAGAGGAATACAAGTCTATTATGAATAATTGTGTTTGGTAAGTGATTCCTAAACTTCAAGGGAAGTCCATAGTAACTTCCAAGTGGATTTATAAAATTAAACATGTTGTTGATGGAAATATTGAAAAGTGTAAAGCCAGATTTGTAGCATGTGGTTTCTTCCATAAAGAGGGTATAGACTATGATGATACATTCACTCCTATGTCTAGGTACACCACTATTCGAGATATGACTTCACTTGCCTTTGTTCTTGAATGGAAGCTTCACTAGATGGATGTGAAGACTTCCTTCCTCAATGTTGAGGTTGAGGAATAGGTTTACATACAACAACCTGATGGTTTTATAGTTCATGTGAAGGAGTCCCATCTATGAAAACTTAAGAAATCCTTGCATGCGATTAAATAATCCCCCATAGCTTGGTATTCATGGATTGATCGCTATCTTTAGAGCTTGGGATTCTCTAAGAGCGAAGTTACATATTAAACACAATTAACTTACAATGTTTTGTGCAGAATCTCGTGTACTATCCGTACATTTGAAGTGGGACACAAACCATGGGATTACGAGCGTCAAGGTGGGAGATGATACCAAAAGAAGGATTTGAGTCGTCAAAAAGGGGCTAAATCGTTGGCCCTTTATCCCACGCCTTTTGAGACTAAAGGGTATAATTCAAGAATTCCATACATTTTGGAGTTTTGTTTTCGATCTACAATTTTCGCGTCTCCAACTCATCCTCGCACCCCACACATTTTTCTCCCGCTTACCCACAGGTTCTAGCCTTATCCTTGCATCCTAGACTCGTCTTCTACCACTTACCCACATGTTCCAACCTTGGCACCACTTCGATCTATTTAAATGGACCATCACCTTTTCTTGGAAAGAGTAAGGCTCTCTGAAAAGAAGCTCAAGTTGTAGTGCGAGCTTAGGATTTACCAATGGAAAAGCTTGATATATATTGCTCTGAAGTTATATTACGTGTAAAGGTAATAGAGTCTGTACTGATGCCACCTTCCTGACCTCTTACCAAAATCATCCTCGATCTTACCAATCTGAACGACCATTTTTTTTAAGGAGAATATTCGATACATTATTCATCTACAACAATGGCCCTAATAAGATTTATGATGCCACAAATCCGGTGAGCATTATCTGGGATGCACTATCACAAGGGTTATCTTACTATTGTGCATTTTGTATGCGGGATTGAAGAAACTGAGATACAGAGCTAATTCTCCTTGAGAGAATTTTCTATATTCTGCATCGGAGCCTAATTCCCCATGAAGTTATTTGATACATATTGTTGGAATATTCAACCAATATATACATTATCCTTAATCATTTATTTGATTTTTTAGTGCTTAGACCATTATCAGTTGACCACCTAGTGTATAGTCCTATGTATCTTGATCACTCCGAACTATTATTTTCTCATTATTATCCTCATTATCCGTAAATGAACCCTCTTCCTTTTTTCTAGGACTTAATGCAACCTCGTGCATGATTTTGGGCCCACTTGAGTCAGTTCCTATAATTTAGGGGCCTACCTTCAGTTAACTAGCCTTGATTTAATCACCTGAGTTAGTATGAGCTTCAATGACCACTAACACTCAATTGAACACCTCTTATGCACCCTCCATCATTAGTTATCATCAGGAAACTAGCTAATGCACCTTTTTTTCCACCTACTATCAGTTACACTCAGTTAACTAATCTGCTTCAGGGGTTATGATCGATAACTATGTCTAGTGATGTTTTCCATGTTATCTAATCCTACCACATGTGTGGAGTTCAACTGCCTCTTTTGGATCATGAATTTCTCCCTTGGAGATGTATTAAAAATGTAACTTTTTTGGTGAATAATAATAAGAAGGAGTTTATACCAATTAAGTTTTCTCTCTTATGTTTTTGCTTCATTGTTTTTTTCTCCATTATTATGCTTATCTATGTTGCAATTCTTGTGAGGTTACATTAGATTCTTAGATCCACTATGCAGAATATAATACATCTTGCATGAGACTAATTTTTTATTAATGTGTTGGACACATTGAAAATTTCATCCGGACGATCTATTTTCTCTATTGTTCAGTGATAACACCTGGGGTGTTTTGATCATGTCTTATCTTGCACCTAGGGTGCCAAAAACAATATGCAATTGTAAAATAAATTCTCTGCTATCTATCATTATTATACTGACAATATTTGTCGGGGGTTTTCATCCTCATTGCTTTGAGGATTTTCCCTAGGGTACATCATGTTTTATGTGTTGGAAATAGGGATCAATCTAAACTAGATTACCTATCTATGCAAAACAATAATATATCAACAAAAGTACAAAAGAGAAGAAGAGAAAAGAGAACACCAGATATACGTGGTTCACCAAATTAGGCTACTTCCGTGGGAAGGTGGTCTTCTATTATCTCCACAAGATCTCCTCAAGCTTACAAGAGAGCAATTCCAAAAACCCCAATACAATACAGAAAGATCAAGTCTTGTTGTGATGTGACTTCCTTGACCCTATTTAATACCAAGAGATGAGGAGGAATTACTCTCACATATTACAGTTGGGATAATATAATTCTCATAAATAACATCTCTTTCTATAATGATATATATCAAGAGTATACTTTACCATAATGAATATGGGATATAATGTATTACTTTTTTGCAGAAGAATGTGGATATATTTTGACATAATACAAAGAAATTATTACCTTCCAAGCAATATAAAATATTCCAACATTATGTGTGAATGATTATGTGTATAAATGGTTCAATGAATTCAAGTGCTCTGTATTTCCGCAATGAAAGAATAAGATCAAATCCCAACATATTTCAACATGGTATCAGATCTCAGGGCATGAAGAAGCGAAGTTCTACAAGAAATATTGAGCCTACATTGATCTTGAGTGAGAAGTTAAGCATAACACTTGAATATCATTGGCATCGATCTCAATAAGACCAGAAGATTTACTTGAAGGAACCTAGATATTCAACACTTGGAAGGCCGAGATCTTGAACATCCTAGAAGAGCGTGAACTTGATAGATATGTATCCAATGTGGTGGAAGATCCCACTACTAATGTAAGGAACATAATTTATAAGAAGAACCAATCCAAATCCAAGAAGATCATCTATGATTCAGTGAAGGACAAATTGATGTCGTTGATCACTTCATTAAATACCACAATGGAATGATTCGATACTTGGAAAAACCTCTATGAGAATAAGGCTCTGAGTTAGGAGAGGGAATCGAAGAAAAAGCTACAAAATATGAAGATCGAGAAGGATGAGAGAGTATCCTCCTTCTTCAAAAATATCTGTCAAGAAGAGATCAACTCACTAGCATTGGAGTAGTGGTGGATGATGATGATCTTATTTAAACTATTGTTGATGGTCTCCCTGTTAGATTTTTATCATTTAAGCAATATGATATTAGGATCTTATCTGAGAGAATAACATGCACAGCAATAAACACAAGAGACAAGAGACACAAAGAATTTTCCTCGGGGAAACCATAAAGGAGAAAACCTCGCAACTTCCTCAGAGATAGAATGAGCACTAATGGTAACAGTAAAACCCAATGACAGAAAAGATGATCTCCAAAGCTATTCTCTCTCTCTCACTCATGTGCCCCAGTGAGTGAGTGTGTGTGTGATAAATAGAGAGTCTCACTCTCTATTTATATCTTTCGCTCACTTTATTTCCACTCCAACATGTCGGCCTCACTTAAAAATTACTTACTAGGGCCGACATCTCTAGGAGAGTCTAATAACCATATTGCCCCACAACTGTGAGGAATTTTCCCTTCGATCAACAAGGAGGGTTAACCTTGACTCAATTGTGGGGACTATTGCCCCGACTTACAATGGAGGGTTAACCTTAATGACTTTACATGACTTGGTACATTATTGAATTTCCCGATAGGAACATCGGGGTATGACATGACTCAATTACATTACAAATACATCCCAATATAAACATCGGGGTACAATACATAAGATATACACGTGAATACATTCCGTAGTTACAAATACATCAACACTCCCTCTTAACTAGGAAGGTATTCCCTCGACACAATTTATCAGCACAAGTCTTCTTCTCTGTATCATCTGGATCATCATCAAGTCATATTCATCTTGAAGTCATCTTCATCAAGTCTGGATCATCACTGGATCTGGATCATCACTGGATCATCGAAACTGGATCATCACTGGATCATCATCAAAGTTGGATCATCACTGGATCATCATCAAAGATGGATCATCACTTGATCATCATCAAAGCTGGATCATCATCAAATTTGGATCATCACTGGAGCATCATCAAAGCTGGATCATCATCAACATCACTACTTCTACCATCTCGATCAACTGGTGATATCTCTCAATTCTTCTCGTCATAGGAAGTTCTACAGAGCCCTTTTTCATGCTGGTTGTAGGCCTAGCCTCCATGTAGGTCTTCTTCAGCGCTTATATCTAACCCTAAGTCATAATGGCTCACCCAACACTTACATCTAACCATGAGAGGAACACATCCAACACCATATCAAAAAGGCGCTCCCAACACTCACATCTAACCATGGGAGGAACACATCCACCACCATGTCAGAAAGGCCCAGCACTTACATCCATAGGCATGATAGGACACACCATCTGTCATCCAAGGAAAGGCTCGGCACTTACATCTACTGGCATAGCAGGACACACCATCTACTATCCAGAGAAAGTCACAACACTTATATCCTCTGGCATAGAAGGACACACCATCTACTATCCAAGGGCTCAGCACTTATATCTACTGGCATGGTAGGACACACCATAAACCATCCAAAGAAAGGCTCTGCACTTACATCCGTCGGCATGATAGGACACACCATCTATCATCCGGGGAAAGGCTCTGCACTTACATCCATCGGCATGATAGGACACACCATCTATCATCTGGGGAAAGGCTCTGCACTTACATCTGATCATGTGGGAGCAAATCCCATAGTCATATCAGAATGGATCTGCACTTACATCTGACCATGTGGGAGCCAATCCCATAGTCATATCAAATGGATCTGCACTTACATCAGATCATGTGGGATCCAATCCCACAGTCATATCAGAATGGCTCTGCACTTACATCTGATCATGGGCGAGCCAATCCCACAGTCATATCAAAATGGCTCTCAGCTCTAGGCTGAGCATTCCTGGTAACTAACCAAGTGCCTCCATTCTCCCATAGAATGGCCTTCAACACTTATATCTGATTATGTGGGAACACATCCCTCAATCACATCAAAATGGATCTACATTGATCATGTGGTAACACAACCCACAATCATATCAGAGCATATCTTCACTTACATCTGACCATGGAAGGAACCAATCCTCTCACCATGTCAGAAGGGCTCACGGACTCATCACTTCCCCTTGGAAGGAACCTCGATCTGGAGAACACCAAGCTTCTCCCTGAAGTACTCAAACTTCACTCTGGCCAATGGCTTGGTCAACACATCAGCTATCTGCTCGTCTATCGCAACATATTGGCGCTTCATTGCTCCTCTCTGCACCATATCCTTGATATAGTGATATTTGATCTCGATATTCTTCGACTTGTCATGGAACACCGGGTTCTCAGACAACTTCACACAACTTTGGTTGTCGCAATATATACAAGTAGCATCCAACTAGAGATCAAATAAATCATATAGTAGCTTTCTAAGCCACACTGCCTCATAGCTAGTCGAACAAGCTGCGACATACTCTACTTCGGCTGTACTCAGTGCCACATAGGACTGATTCCTGCTAAACCAAGAGATCACACCTGATCCCATACTAAAGCAACACCCCGAAGTGCTCTTCCTATCAATGGCACTGCCTGCCCAATCTGAATTAACATAACCTTCCAGGTTAATCTTTTGATCCACCTCATACTTGAGCCCATAATCAACTGTATCCTTCAGGTACCTCACTGCATGCTTTGCAACCATCAGGTGAACATGTCTCAATGTGTTCATATAAAAGCAAATATTTGGTCTTGTATTCATCGGGTACATCAAGGAACAAATCATATGACGACACATCGTGGCATCAATTGTCTCTGATGAAGCATCACTCAATAGCTTCAGATTCGATGCCATAGGTGTGGAAATGTCCTTACATTCCATCATCCCGAACCTCTTCAGGATCTCTACTGCATACTTCCCTTGACCCAAGGAGATTCCATCCACATTCTGCCACACCTCCTAAAAAGTAGTGCATCATATCCAAGTCCTTCATCTCGAACTCGGCAGCAAGTCTCCTTCTTGCAACTTTAATGAGTTCCTCTTTTCTGTCAGGAACAAGTCATCGACATATAACAGTAGCATCACTAGTCTTCCACCTTCAACCTTAAAGTAAAGGTTGGAATCCTCTTTACTCTTAGTAAATCCTAGAGTCATTAGTAAGCTATCCATCCTGTCGTACCATGTCGAACCTCGGGATCTTCTGCAATCACTCCCTCTGAAGCGGAGCATCATTCTCCCTCTTTCTTTCATACTCTATGCACTGAAACATTTTGTACCAGAGTGACAAGTAGCTTCCTCTGCTACTAATACTCTTTGTATCCATCTAGGGTCACTGGATACCAAGATCCTCTATCTTGAACCTTTTCAAAAGTTCTTCTCGCACTCATCTGTGAGCTTGTCATATTCTTCAAGCTTGTCATGTATGTATTATCCCATGGGTGTCTTCTGAGCTCGTACAAGGTCTTATTTAATTTGCACACATGAGTTTTCCTGTCATGTGCCTTAACTTCTAGTGGTTGGAAATGTCTCTTCATAGTCTATGCCTTATTTTCGTGAGAAGCCTCGTGCTACGAATCCTTCCTTGTATCCCACGATGTTTCCATCTACTACATGATGGAACTATGAACTTCCCTTCAGGTCTCGATACTGCATCCTAGACATCATTCTTCATTTTGGAATATTAGAGTGAATCTTGAACTATCGTCACTTGTTCTTCGGAACAAGTCTCATCCTTCTTTTCTTGTAGGCGATTGTACGTGATCTTTCCTACAAGTCAAATGCACTAGTTGTATTATTAGAAACACTTCATAATGCATATTCATAATGGTAAATTCTTATGCATAAAGATGTAATCATGCAACTATTTTAGCCAATACAAATTTCAACCATATCTCACAAAAACTTTCTAGATGCCTTCCATCTCTACCGGGACAACATTGATATTGTGCACTAATCCAATATGTCAGCAAAGAGGTTTCATTCTAAATAAGTAGCAATGGAGAGTTGTATAGCACCATGAGCTACTTACCCATCACATGCATATTAGTAGTATATTGTCCTTAATGCAAACATTCTATAACACAACAAATGAATATAAACAAGTGCATAACAAAACAATATCATGAAATGACAATTGAATACTTATCGTTATTTGTTTCGTGGGTAGACTCCTTTCAGCTTCATCATCTTCTTCATTCATAACAGCGTCATTTCTTATCCAAATGCTCAAAATGGATAAGAGGCTCTTCAAGAATTGAGTTCTTCATATTCCTCATTGCTTGAGGTATCTTCTTTGAATCGTGAAATCTTGATCTTCAGTTACTCCCATCTTCTTTTCTCTTATTATGAGTCGAGCTTCTTCTTGTGTGTGCTTTTCCCTGAGTCTGCTGAAAGTAATCACTTCCTTCTGGAACCCATTCCTTGAATGAATGAATCCCATGATCCTAGGAGGCCATTCAAGGTGGTTATCACAACTTCTGCATTCTCCACTTCTTCTTCTACCGCTTCAAGTTTTTCTTTGATTTGAGAGACCCTTGTAAAGTATGACTGTATGGTCTTTGCATTCTGGATCTTCACATTCTTCAACTGTTTTCTCAAAGTCATATTCTAATTTATGTTCTTCCCTTCAAATAGCTTGGTCTAGGAATCAAACATCTCTTTCGGTGTCTTTAGGGAAGACACTTATGGTATAAGGTGATCTGTGATTGAATCAGTAATGATTTTCTTGGCCTTAACCAAGTTCTTCTTGTGTAAGGCTTTTAGCCTCATCTCCCTCTGGAACTGGAACCTCTCTACTTATATAGGTGTCCAATTCATTTCCTTCAAGAACTAGTGAGATCCTATACTTCCATGCTTGGAATTTGTCAGCCTCACCAATATTGTCATCAAGCTGGTCTGATTAGTCATCTTGAAATGAGAACCTCAACTGTAAATAGCAAAAGATTAGATCTTACCGATTTGAGGTGTCCATCCTGGTTCCAAAGCTGGTTTATCTAGGGTTTGTCAGAGAAACCCTAATTTTAAAAACTTGGAATATTTTAGATCTAATTAGATATAAATATAGACCTCTTCAAGGTGATTTGTCCAATGTACTCCTTTTCTTAAAATAGTGGAGGGAAGCTCCCCGAACGGGAAGCCCTAGTTTACCAATTTCTTCTACAGAAATGCCTGATACTGTTTCTATGGTATCTCTGGAAAGTACTACTCCTCTATGTTTGAAATTTCATAATGAGGTAGTCTCATCTGTCTTTGTTCCAACACCACATGTTTCATCAGAATTGGTTTCACCAATTGGGACTTATGAACGTTTTCCCAAGGTGATATGTTTCAGGATTGTTCAGCATAGCGAAGTTGTACGGACTTCCACGTGTCGCTATTTCATCTTCGGGGTGTGAAAATTTTACCATGGAAATTAAATTCCATTTAATTTCTGGAACATCTTGATAAATTTAATTTGGACCTTTGTAGCCCGAGATATAGCAATTCTCCCTAGGTGTCCTGTTTGGGGAGGAAACTTGGGAGAGGCTGGAACCCTAACTTTGAAGAATCATATCTCCTATAATATAGCGAATGAGAGGCTAAAACTTGGATACAGTGTACACCAGGAATTTGTCTTCAACCTGTGAAATTTTTGGCACCTGATCCTTCTCCAATCTCGCGATATAGCGAATCTACCAAAACTATCAGTTTTAGTATTTTAGGGTTTTTCAAGCCCGGGGTCAAACTAGGGTTTGACTTTCCCAAAGTTTCACCCAACCAAAAATATTGACCCAGGTCTCTAAAATTCGGTTTTGATGAGGAGATAAATCCTATGTCGGGCTCACTCAAAAATTCCTCTTCTATAAAAATCCCTAATTTCCCGCACCAAAAACTGAAAATGCCCGGAATCAAATTCTGCTTCGACAAAAAGATGCGCCCTTCAATGGAGAGTTATCCTAGTCTCCTTTTGCTAATGGATTGTGGAGAGAGACCTAAAAATTAATAAGCCCTAACTTCTGCAGCTACACAGTGTCTTCTTCTTGGGTTAGCTCTGATACCATGTTAGATTTTAATCATTTAAGCAATATGATCTTAGGATCTTATCTGAGAGAATAACATGCACAACAATAAACACAAGAGACAAGAGACACAAAGAATTTTCCTCGAGGAAACCATAAAGGAGAAAACCCCGCAACTTCCGTAGAGATAGAATGAGCACCAATGGTAGCAGTAAAACCCAAAGACAGAAAAGATGATCTCCATAGTTGTTCTCTCTCTCTCACTTGAGAGAGCTTCTCCTCTCTCACTCATGCACCCCAGTGAGTGAGTGTGTGTGTGATAAATAGAGAGTCTCACTCTCTATTTATATTCTTTCATTCGTTTTATTTTCACTCCAACATGTCGGCCTCACTTAACAATTACTTACTAGGGCCGGCATCTCTAGGAAATTCTAATAACTCTAGTGCCCCACAATTGTGGGGACTTTGCCCTCCGATCAACAAGGAGGGTTAACCTTGACTCAATTGTGGGGACTATTTCCCTGACTTACAATGGAGGGTTAACTTCAATGACTTTACATGACTTGTTTACATTATTGAATCTCCCGATAGGAACATGGGGGCATGACATGACTCAATTACATTAGAGATACATCCCGATATAAACATTGGGGTACAATACATAAGATATACACGTGAATACATTCTATAGTTACAAATACATCAACACTCCCATCCTCATGGGATACATTATTAGCCACTATTAATGGTCGATAGGTGCAACCTAACTTTGAGATACCGTGCCATGATTTCCTCCAAGAAGAAGGGAAATTCAAAAGCAATATTTCTTCCTCCAAATAGCAAAGCCTTGCACATGCGACAAGGATGAAGAGAGGAAAGAAATCTCTCTCAGAATAAGTTTCCTAATCAAAAGGAAAAGGTATTCAACAAGGACTTTGATAAGTCAAAGATCAAATGCTTCAACTATAATACGAAGGGACACTTTATAAGAGAATGTTGTGCAAAGTAAAGAGAAAAGTTCAAAGGTATATTTTGTGCTTCTATTGCTACAGAAGATGAACCTCCAAGAAATAACTATTCCAATGATTAGAGGACAAGGAATGCAGAAGATGATGATTGTCGAAAGAAGTATTTACTTTAATGCACCAATGATTGCATAATCTCTATATTGGGAGATTGTCATTAGTAATGTATAAATATCCATGTTGTAGTGAGTTTTTGTCAATAATAATAAAATAATATAAGGAATCCAACAATCTCCGCAAGGAATAAGCGATAAAGAGGGATCCCACAAAAATAATAAAAGATAAGTATTTGTATTTGACTATCAATTTCTCATATAAATCATATATGAATGTTTTTGCATATATTCTCTGTTGCAGTTATATGCATATATGTATTCCTAGAATTAGGAAGTATGTTATAGTATAACATGATGAGCATACGTTATAGTTTTTTTTTCTTTTATTGACAAATAATAAGATCATATAGTACATGTTATGATTAAGTGAGTATCCTATAGTACTGCATAACATTCAATTATATATGGATGAATTTTGTGTTGAAACACTAGTTAAAATTTTTGCATAAGCCGTGTGAAATATTTGTCATTACATTGAAATGTTTGGATTATGCGAGATTTCTAAGCACTTGAATGAATTTGACTTGTTGGAAATAGTGTATGTCATGTCCTACAAGAGAATAATGATGAGACTTGTATAGAAGGGATAAGAATGTAGATAATTGTACCTTATAGTCCCCAACAAAATGGGGTTTTCGAAAGAAAGATCAGAACAATTTGTGAGGATGAAAAACCCATGTTGTGTGATCAATATATGCCTACCTCCTTATGGGCGAAAGCATATAACTCTATTGTGTAGATCTAGAATAGAAGGCCTCATGCTATTATGAGAGAGAAGACTTTTGAAGAAGTTTTCACTAGTGAAAAGTTAGATGTTGGACACTTGAGTATTTTTAGTTGTCATTCATGAAGAGGATAATGGTGGAGGATATATATTCTAGTTGTCTCCATTCATATATTGAGAGGGATAAGCTAGAAGAGTTCTCATATTTGATAGCTCCTGAAGAAGCAGTAAAACTAGTTGAAACATCACTTGATGAACCTCCTACTAAGAGAAGATTTGCATGGTGTTGAGACATTCTACAAGAGGCAGAAAATCATGGAGAACCAACAGACACATCAAGAGAGTGAAAGAGACCTGAAATATATTCATGGTATGTAGCATAGATGAGTCACATCAGTGATTCAGAACCTTCCACCTATGAAGAATATACTAAGCAGCAAGTATGGAAATATGCCATGGTAGAGGAATACAAGTATATTATGAAGAATGATGTTTGGTAAGCGATTTTTAAACCTAAACAGAAGTCAATAGTAACTTCCATGTGGCTTTATGAAATTAAACATGTTTTTGATGGCAATATTGAAATGTATAAAGCCAGATGTGTAGCATGTGGTTTATTTTAGAAGGAAGGCATAGACTATGATTATACATTATATTTTATGTCCAGGTAGACCGCTATTAAAGATATGAATTCACTTTCCTCTATTCTTGGATGGAAGCTTCACTACATGGATGCGAAGACTACGTTCCTCAATGTTGAGGTTGCGAAAGATGTTTACATACAACAACCTGATGGGTTTGTAGTTCATGGGAATGAGTGCCATGTATGCAAACTGAATCAAGCCTTGTATGCACTTAAATAATCCTCCATAGCTTGGTATTCAAGGACTGACCGTTATCTTTAGAGCTTGGGATTCTCTAAGAGCAAAGTTGATCCAAACCTATACTTTAAAGTTGTGAAGAACCAATCTATGATATTGGTTCTCTATGTTGATGGTTTTTTCCTTACTGGATAGGAACATCTAATAGATTTGTACAAGAGCAAGCTCACTTCTAAGTTTGAAATTGAATACTTTGGTCTTATGCACTACCTTCTACTTGAGTTTTGGCAAAGGAAAGATGAGATATTTCTCTTTCAAGGGAAGTACAATGTTGATGTGTTACGTAGGTTTGGCATGATGGATTGTAAATCCATATCTACACTAATGGTTTCTAATTTGAGGAAACTACATGAGTCAGATTACAGATTAGATCTAGTGGATCCTACTATGTATATACAACTCATTGGTTCCTTAATATACTTGATACATTCAAGACCTAATATATGTTATGTTATGAGTATATTGAGTTAGTTTATGTCAAATCCAAAACATAGACATGTGGTTGCTGCAAAGCATGTGCTTAGGTACCTTCGAGGTAATTTGCTTATGGAATCAAATATGCCTCCAATTATGGGGTAATGTTACTTGGTTATGTCAAACCCGATTGGGGTGGTAGTGTTGTGGACCAAAAGAGTACGTCTGGCTATTGTTTGATATTGGGAGCAACTATTATCTCTTGGTCTAGCAGGAAGTAAGGCTCTGTAGCCTAGAATACTACAGAACTAGAGTATATTGCAGCTAGTACTATTTGTCGAGAAGAAGTGCGGCTTAGGAAGCTACTTATTGGATTTTTTAAGGAGAAGCTTGAGACTATGGTCATTCGCTTTGATAATCAAAGTTGTATTAATCTCTCATAAAACCCTATGTTTCATAATAGCTTGAAACACATTGAGATGAAGTATCAATTCATCAGAGACGTGGTCCAGAGAGGTTCAATGTGACTTTAGTATGTTTCTACTAATGAGAAGATTGCATATATGTTGACTAAGACTTTGTTAGTGACGAAGTATAAGTACTTCCAAGACAATATTGGCATGGAAGAGAATGCATCCCTCGTTGAGAGGTAGTGTTAAAGTTACAACATCACTAGTCATTCTCCAAGCCAATCTTGTGTGTCAGGATTGGGCCTCATGTGTTGAGGTAGGGAGCCTGAGTTGCACTAAGGAAGTTGGAGTAAAATTCTTGGGTGGGAATCAAGAATGACTAAGATGTATGTGTAAAGGTTAATACTCATGTGTTGAGGTGAATGCTTTCATATGTCAAAGTCATGATGTTGTACGGTCTTGTTGTACAAGGCTAGTGACTTGTGTGTCAAGTCGGATCCTCATGTGTAGAGGTGATGTTTTTCATGTCGAATCATTAAGGTTGTGTGATGTATTACTTACCATTGTCACTCGAGATGGATGAGCTATTAAGTCTCCTCTAGAGAATAACCAACTCTAGAGTGAATTACTTCAGCATATGACCACTTGGAACCAGAGTAATATAATATGATCACAACATTGTACAAATATTCTTATTATAATTTGATATGATAGATAAATTAAAGTCAGCATGTATGTACCATTCATATAAGATAAGAGATAAAGTTAATATGCATTAAGAATAAAGAGACGTTGAATTGCTCATGAGAATAACTTCAGTTGATTAAGGAGAACTATAATTGTTAATCTTCAGGGACATTAACAATGTATGCCTCAGTTAATTAAAGAAGAACTCACGGTAGTCACTTCAGTAAATCAATCAACATGATTTCAGTTAATAAGAGTTAACTAAAGTGTTGATAAATAAGAACTAGTTAACTAAAGTGTTTTGCATGATGACACTTTAGTTAAACTAAAAGATGACACATAAGTTAAAAGACAACACTTAAGTTATGATAGTTGAGTTATGGCATTTGCATGACGACACTTGAGTTATCATCCTAACTAAGTGGTCTAGCATCCAATTAGAAGTCAACTTCATCATAAAGTCAGTAGAGCTAATTCTCCTTGAGATCATTTGTTAAATTTTGCATTAGAGCCTAATTCGCCATGTAGTGATTTTCTACATCTTGCATTGGATTGAATTTTTACTAATGCGTTGGACACATTGAAAAGTTCATATGATTTATCTCGCTTCTCTATTGTTCGGTGATAATACCTGGGGTGTTGAAAGCATTAAGCAATTGTAAAATACATTCTCTGCTATTTATCATTATTATACTAAGAATATTTGTTGGGGCTTTTCATCCTCATTGTTTTGATGGTTTTCCCCAGGGTATGTCCTGTGTTATGTGTGAATGATTATGTGTATGAATGGTTGATTGATTTCAAGTGCTTTTTATTTCTGCAATTAAATATTAAATATAAAATCTCAACATAGTTCAACAAATTCAACAATTCCTACTACTCTTTTGGACAATATGACAACCATCCCATTAAATCGACGATATATGTGCTTAAAAAATAAATAACTGAAAGTAGACTACATACTTTTTATCCTAGAATACAATTGTTCCAAGAATTTCTTTTGGATAGTTAACCTACCAACAACTCATTCAATTATAACTCTTGAATCACCAAGCAACTATGGAGACATAATGTTTTTTTCTAAGAAAAATTGAGAAGTCCCCATAATAGCAGAAGCTCAGGTATGGTATTATTACCGACGGTACAACCCATCTGCAAGTGATAATAAAGAGCACTGTTGAATTGTAATAACATTCCTCCACCAAAATACCCCTTCTTAGTTACCCCATCGAAATGTCCTACAAGAATTTATTCATGCAAAGAGGGCTCATAAATGTTTCTAGGAATATTCACTTTGACTACCTTAATATTTTCCTTAAATAAACCCACAATCTCAGTGTAGAATACAGAAATTTTGGAGGATAATTTTCTTAAAAATTATGGACTTTCGAGACCTCTAGATCCCCTAGCTAAGAAATATTGGAAGTTCTTTTTTATGTGGTTCACAGACTCGAAAAATAGAGGGATCACTACATCCATGTAAATAGGTATTCCACCTGAAGGGGCCTCATCTTGTCGGCTCCAATTTTGGGATCCTAACCCCAAAGGACACACATAATTGAACCTCCAACCTCGACTACTTTGGTCTTGGACTCAAGAACACCAACTAACTGAGCTACCCCTCGGGCCTTATATTGGAATTTCTTTATATTAAGGAACTATTTTATTCCAATTTACCAAGTTGTGTTAAAAAGATGTACACTCCCATATCATCTCAATTTGGAAACCAACTTTGACTTCTTTCAATGCATTCTTTGGAAAACTACAGTGGATAAAGATGTGATCCACAGATTCTAAGTCCTGTAAGCATAAACAACAATAATTTGGTTTACCTTTCTTACAAATATTATCCCAAGTCATGATACTATTCTCCAAACATAACCAATTGAAGCATTTCATTTTTAAGGGCATATTCCATTGCCAAAGTTTCTGGTACCACCATTTTCTTATTAATCCAATATAATATGTAAAAATAGATTCATAAGCTATTTTTGCACTGACCTAACCAGAAGACTTATTCCATGACCAAACTATCTCATCCTCCTCCTTAGATAGTCTAATACCAATGTGTTGCAAACCTACAATAAATGAATTCCATTCAATTTCCAGATCACCCATGAGACCAAGACCCCCTACCATTAACCAATATGTAGAAGACTGACCTCCAACACCTATATTTTTGACATGGTTTAAAGTTTTCAATCCATTTTCTGGCAGATAAGATATGAGAGGTTGTGAAAATTTGAAGATTTCATCCCTTCCCAGAAAGGGATCTATTCCAACCAGAACCCTTTTATCACTGTCAATTATCCATGCCAAACATGAGCCTAACCATGGGTATGAGTTTAAAAATCCTTTTTTCTGAATTTGAAGCTTTGATATGATAAAATTTGATTATAAATTGGTTTTCACGTTCTTTAGTTATTTTACAATTAACATATAAATAATGCTTTAATGCTTTCAATACCAAATTAAAATAGTTTTCACATTGTTAATGTATTTTACAATTAGTGTTCTATGTGCATATAATTGGTGGTAAATATAGAGACATTTGGAAACATAAAGAATAAATGAGATCATAATTGGTGGCAAATATAGTGTCATTTCTCCCTTTTTCGACAACATTTTGGCTTTAGATAGAATCCGGTAAAAAAATTAAGGTTTCAAATAATATTGTTTAAACTTGGTTAATCTGGGTGACCTGTGATTATTTGAGGACATCAAATCCATTTATAAATTAATTTTGTCAAATATCTAGATTTGTTCATTACTACACTAGAAACAAGGTATCTTTCAACTGTACAGAATATACCTAATGATGAGGCCAATGTGGTCTTATTCTTCTAGTCTTAAATACAAGTAAAACACAAAAAATGGTAAATCCTTCTTTTTCCACCTATGTAGCGATACCTATAACTCTAACAAGTGTCTGATGTGTAATGTGTGTTGACTAGTATGTATGGTGTGGCCTTATGTATCTATGTAACCTGTGATTGATCATATCCTTTAGGGGTTTTAAATCTACACACAACATAATGTAGAGAAACCACCTGTATCATCATCGTATAATGGAGACCTGAATGTAATGTCAACAATCATATATATATAGTCAAAATCATATGAATTCGAAGATGTAATCATTAATTAAATCTCAATTTTCATTGTTCAAATTCTATTTTTTATTAAAAATTAATTTATAGTCAAATTCCTTGCTGAACTTAAATTATGCAAGCTCAACAATTTTAACAATTTCACAAAAATCAAACAAAATAATCAACAATTAAACTTTAAATAATACTAAAATTTCTAAAACCATTTAAAGTAAGATCACATCTTGTGGGCACATTTAAATTTAAGTTTATGGCTTATTGTTGAATTCAAATACATGGCATGGTGCATGGAAGCATATCACATGGGAATACGATCATATGGCATGGGGGTCGACCTTGAATATGTAGAATGTTTTTTCTGTTTGAAGACGTATATGACACTTGGTTAAAATTTCGGTATGTCAAATGTGACATGCATACAAATTTTATTAGACCAATGTTCAATGATTCAAATAATCGCCTTAAATTTTTATAGGTGTAGTTTGTTAGTAACTAAAGTGGAGGTAGCATGGATTCTTAGTTTAGAGTCTCCACTCTAGAATTAATTTTATTAAGGGATTAAGTTTACTTGAAGTGTGTAGCAACTAATTACATATGAATTCAAGATGAATAAATGCATGGGAAATTATAGCGAGATTTTCCCTTTTTATTAAAACCTCTTTCTCATTTTTCTCACAATCACTCTATGATTTGATCTTTCTTATCTCTTCCATTCTCCCCACTATCTTCATCTTGAGCATTGCCAGTAATGCACTTTTTGATGTATGATCCAAAATGCTAAGATCAATGGCTATGAGAGTAATTATATGGAGGTGATTCACACAAAATTGTATGGTTAAACTTTAGAAAAGAAATTGACAGTTATGAATTTGCATAAAATGTAAAATGAAGGGCATGGAAAACTCAAGACCATCATCAGAATTACACTTTACAAGTGTATGTGATGTGAAATTCAAAGCCTACATTGGACAATGGACGGCAGGCCAATTCGACCTTTAACAATAAGATGCACTCAAGGATCTTCATCATCCATGATGTGCACTTTCTAGTGTGCGTTTTAATGAGGAAGCAAGTTCCTTGTTAACTACTCAAAGATGATGAGGCATGGCTGGCTAGGGTGAGACTAAATGACACCAACTGTGATTTCAAGGAAGTTAAGGAGAATAGTTATCCTACGCCATGCGGCCACTGTGCAGGATGATGGAAAATAATAGGAAAGGCACATATTTATTCAATTTAACTTTTAAATATAAATCCATCTACCTTAATTAAACTCGATCGTCTAGGTTACAGTGCACTTTGCAGAAGCCAACATACACAATAACGAAACCTTGGGTGTAATTATAGTTTCCCGAAAATTTGGATAATAGATATTGTACTTTGTCTATGATTTAGGAGTGTAATTTGAGGGGCTAATTATCTATCATGGAGGCATTTTAAATCAAATGGGATGTGAAATTTAACTTAAATGTTATATCAAAAAAATATTGAAAATTGTTTTAGAAATTTGTTTAAACCTTAAATTAAAAAGGTGGGTAGGATTGAAATTACAAAGACAAATGAAGCCTATTTTTTCACTTTCGTACTTAAATTTAGTTCATCAATCTTAATTAAATTGGATCATTAACTTGTTAGCTTACTATATTCAGTATGCACTTTGCACCATTGTTGGAATTTGGAATTTCATTTCATCTCTGGCTTTCATACTAAATTTTTTAACATTTTGATTTTTTATCTTTTGAGTCATATAATGTTTTGTTGAAAAAGTTGTCCTTTAACTATAAAGTTAAAAGTATCTAGAAATATTAAAAAATTTAACTATTAATAAAAAATAGCAATAAAAGCATTTTTGTGTTTTTTATCATATACTTTGAAAAATGGAAATCTAATAAAGATGCCTACCAAGAATGACACAAACAACTAAAAGTGACACCTAGTGACATTATGCATATAAGTAAGAAGTTTTTGTCATAATACTAGGTCATCATAATGAACATGTATTTCATCTATATTGAGGTAAAGGGCCATGTAATAAAATGGCATTTCATGCACTAAGTGTTAGGTCACTTTCATGTGTATAAAAATCAAAATAGGTCATCATAATGAACATGTATTTCATCAATGTTGAGGTAAAGGGCGATGTGATAAAATGACATTAGATGCACTAAGCTTTAGGTCACTTTCATATCTATAAAATTCAAAATAGGTCATCATAATGAACGTGTATTTCTTTAATGTTGAGGTAAAGGGCCATGTGATGAAATGACATTTAGTATCGTAAGCTAGGTCACTTCCATATCTATAAAAAACAAAATAATACTTTCATTTATTTTTATTACAATTAAATTTATAAAAAAGAAGAGAATATCTTACCACAATTACTCTCGCCAACAAATCTGTATAGACACCAGAACTTATATTTATATTATTTTTAAATAAATAAAAAATCTTACCATAATTAATAACCAACAAATCTACATACACAAGAGAACATTGAAAAGCTCCAAGAGAACATTGAAAAGCTCCTAGACTAGTTTGTGGTTACCACAGGATAGCTCGTTAAGTTACAAGTCATAGTAGGGATTGAATTCTCTAAAAATGAGTTGAAATTCCACAAATGATTCTAAGGAGTAAGGTTAATATCATAAATAGATATCTAAAATCTGCAGTTGTAACCAATATCTATATAAGACCACTTAGTTAATAAGAACTATGGTATAACATACAAGTTAAATTCCAACCAGGCTTCAAATTTGAAGCCTTCAGAGCCCTTCAAAGGCCATTTTAAACGTCATAGAAGGCCACAAGGAATTTTACCATGCAAAAAAATTTACTTTCATTTCTAGCACTTCAATAATGAAATTGAGTAAGCCTGGCTAAATTTGCAACAGAAGGGCAGCTACAAAATTTGCTTGTCCAGGGATGCAGTGGACTATGGAAGAGTTGAGACTCAGAATCTTCCCAAGTTCCCTTGAATAGTCATATCATGGATGAAGATCTCGGTCCCAATCGACACAGACCACGGTGGGCCACTAGGCTTCCTAGTGCCAAGTTCAAGTCGGTGAGTCAGGATTGTGACAGGGGATTCGATGTTTACTTTCAAAGCATTTAGTGGCATTGGCATGCATTTAAATCTTGGTATGAGATGATGCCAGTTGCCAACTTGGTTTTCCATTTGTCATCTTATTGTTCACCAAGTCACGTGATCTCACAACTTACAAGTCACTTGAGTATTTGAGTATATGATGTGAAATTAAATGCTCATATGAGTCATATCTATGCATGGTGAATTGATTTGATAACCCTCCATTGTCAAGGCTTCGTACGGAAAAACTAATGGTGTTGTTTTTTGGGTTACAACTTACAAGTGACAATTTGCAATGCATTGAGCAATCTTTGCTAGATTTGAACCTAACTTGGTCCAATGGGTATGTAAGTTTCCAGACCAGATTTTCACCCAGTGATAGACATTTCTATTATGACCACAACAAGATTCGGATGGCGAATCTTTGGTAGCAAACTAGCAGCACGCTGCCCTTCATTTGTGCTCATGAATCATATCTTATACTAGTTAGTCTAGGATTCTAGGATTTATTCCAATTTCCATTCATTTACTGGGATCGGAATCATTTGAATCAACACTTCGAGTCTCCCACGGTCCACCTAGGATGCTTAGTCTACCTGTCCCATCGGAGGGAGGGGGTTAGGCAGTAGAGACAAAGGAAACTGCAATGGGGAGCCAACCAGAGAGAAGGGTTGTACAATATGTATATAGTCAGCTCTAAAAGAAAAGAAAGAATTTTTCATATACCTAACTGAAGATTATCATTACTTAATTTGTCGGGATGCGTACGCGGTAACTCTTGCGCCCGAGTTGTTTATGAGGGTTTCATGTGTCGACAATGGCTATGATTTGGAGAGGCTCATTCCCATCATTATACCAAATATCACTATTACGTCTCCCCTCCTCACTCACCTCACCTTTTGACTTGAGTCCTCTTCTTCTTCTTCCTCTTCCTCCCGTGGGCTCTCTGATTTACGCCCTAAGCGCCCTCATAACGAAGAATATCTCTGAAAGTCTCTGGACACCTTGGGAAAACAATACCCAGTTTTCCCTCACCTGCACAGATATATCTATGTTATGTAGAAGCAATTATAAAATGATTTTTTTTGTAATCATGTGAAATACACAAACATGCATTCGCCTACCTCATGAAAGGTAAACCAACTCCGGAGCGTCGGGATATTATGGAATTGAGATGGTGTTGCTTCCAATCATCTTTCTGTAGAAGGAAACAGTTGCACACTCTAATTCCTCATTGTCTTCTGTGGTGGACAACTCGAAGGTTCCACCTTTGTCACAGGTAGGAGCAAGAGAAGCAAAGGTAGAACGTTGGGTAGGCTGGATTGAGCTTCCCCGAACTTAAAGAGATTGGTGAAGTCTGTGAAAAAAAAATTTATTTTGGGTTTATGAGTATAGGACAGTCGGAGGTCGAGACTCAGACTCTCAACTCTCCAATTCTATGCTTCAGTGTCTCCCTATTTTTTGTTTCCTCCAGACGATTATGCAGAGCTAAGTTGTCGACTTGGTTGTCATGAATTTACAGGTACGTATAGCCTTTTACACTTGTGTAACATTTTATACGTGGATAAAAGTTAACTGTGTTGATTGTTGGAGTTCCTTCTGGTTCTATAAATATAACGGTTTAAAATTTCTGCATCCAAAATGTTGTTTGAAATTTGTAATGTATTATGCGATTGTGTGTCCTCCAGACTAAGTCTCGAATACTCAATAGATGTAACCTTAAAAAACCCAGTATCTAAATGAAATCAGAACCAAAATAATGTATACTTTTCATAGTCTAGGACCACAACTTCGTTTGGGCAGAGGAGCAAGAAGAAAGAGCCTTGTATTTGAGTTCCAAATCTGTCAATGCTATTTATCTACCGTGAATTGTAAGCATTAAGTTGAAAGAACAATATTTGAATATAAGTGTTTAAATTATTCCAATTTCCTTAATGAAATCCAAAGGTTGAAAGGATAAAATATTTAACAACCAACACTGTAAATGTTGTAGACTCTGACCCCTTCGTTTTCCTGTCAACCTTCTAATAATGGAAACAATAAGTACAAATTGTCTACCAATATATGTAAACAAGGGAATCCCTTGACGAACGTTCATTAATGAGGGACTGGGAGTGCAGTGAGCTAGCAAAGAACATGATTTCAACATCCTCGCTATCGCAAACCTCCCAAACGTGTGTTTATGATTAATCTTCCTTGTTGACTTTGGTAAACACTAGACACCCAACTTGTAGTGATATTTATTGGAGAATTTTAAGTTCTTCCTTATAGTGGACTAATAAATACTCTCGATATTGATTGGAGGGACTATCCATAATCTACCTAAAATTGGGGATTTTGTTTGATCACTTCGAATTGGGGTATAAACTCGATATACATTGGAGGGACTATCCATAATCCACCTAAAATTGGGGCTTTTGTTTGATCACTTTGAATTGAGCATCTGGGGAGGACATGATTGAATTCTAAAAATAACTGCTGAATTTTGGGTGAATAAAAAAGTTGTTGTCTGAAAGCATTAGGTATTACATTCTGGGGTTTTTCTTTTAGGTAGGCCCGATCACACTTGACCAATAGAGCTACCATCAAGCGGAATCAATCCTCCATTCAAAGGTCCTTCCAAATTCCAATGCCTCATTTTATCAATGACCTAAGTATTTCACCGGCTCGACAGAGTTGTCCCTTATCTAAGTTCAATAAACTATATGCTCAAGGGAGAGTACATGGTTTACCTCACTAATTCCATGTAAATGTTGAATCACTTGGTATTTCTTCTTATTGTCATTTTTTTTGTATACACTGTTTTTAATAAATAATAAAATTTTGTTGTACACTTACCGTTTCAAATGAAAAGAATGATTTATTTTTACATGTAAACATTGAAGGTTCAATTTTTACATGTAAATGGAACCCTGCCCTTCAAATTTGATCCTTGATTCCAACCGGCCTTGGAGCAACAAGTACTCCTAAAGTGATCTCAATTATTAAATTAATGATTGGATCGTATCCAACTAACTATCCACATCTATGCAGCAACAACATTAAATGCACGATCGAATATTGAAAGCAGTTAACTTACAATGTTTTGAACTATGGTATGACATACAAATTAAATTTTAACCGACCTTGGAGCAACAAGTACAGGAATCTCAATTATTAAGCGACCTTGGAGCAACAAGTACAGGAATCTCAATTAATTTAATCTCAATTATTAACCGACCTTGGAGCAACAAGTACAGGAATCTCAATTATTAAATTAATGATTTGATCATATTCACGTAACTATCCACATCTATACTACAACAACATTAAATACACTGTCGTGTTGCAACAGGCTGCATATTGAACTCAGTTAACTTACAATGTTTTGTGCAGAAGCCCTTGCACTATCCGTACATTTGAAGTGGGACACAAACCGTGGGCTCACGGGCGTCAGGCTGGGAGATGCTGCCGAAAGGAGGAGTTGAGTCGCCGGTGGAGTCGGATGATTCGGCCCTTTAGCCCACGCCTTTTGAGACTAACGGGTATAATTCGACGATTCCACACTGTGAGAGTCTCCACGCTTTTGGCTCCCCACACTTTTTGCCTCCACTTACCCACATGTTCTAACCTTATCCTCGCACCCCGAACTCGTTGCTACCACTTTACCCACATCTTCCAACCTTGGCACCACTTCGATCTATTTAAATGGATCATCATCTTTTCTTGGAAAGAGTAGGGATCTCTGAAAGGAAGGTCAAGCTTGATATATATTGCACCGAAGTTATGTTACCTGTAAAGATAATAGAGTCTGTACTGGTGCCACCTTCCCGACCTCCTACCAAAACCATCCTCTATCTTTCCAATCTGGACGACCATTTCCTTTTAAGGAGAAGATTCGATGCATTACTCGTCTACAAGAATGACCCTAAAAAGATTTATTCTGCCACAAATCCGGTGAGCGTTATTCGGGATGCACTGTCACAAGTGCTATCTTACTATTACCCACTTGCAGGCCGGGTAAAGAGGACCAAAGACGGCTGTAAACTCCAGATAGACTGTACTGGAGAGGGCGCTCTCTTTGTCGAGGCCGTTACTGACAACACTCTTTCATCTCTGGGAGAATTCGAGGAGCTGAAATCCTCGTTCCAACAACTGATCTTTCAGTTTCCGCTCACTGCAGATGTCGAGGCAGTGCCCCCTCTCATTTTTCAGGTAAACTTCGTTCCACAATATATGCTATTGTATCTCACAAAGTGTCCCCTCTTATTTTCCTGGTAAAGTTCATAACTTCATTCAATATCCTATTGGATCTCCCTTTTTCATTATTGATAAGGTCTTAATGGATTGGCTAATCACAACCAGTGCTTTTCTTTTGAAAAAATATATAGGTCACGCGCTTCCATTGCGGGAGCTTTGTGGTGGGTGTGAGTTTCAACCATAGTCTGTGTGACGGACGAGGGGCAACCCAGTTTCTCAAGGGACTTGCAGAGATTGCGAGAGGAGAAACCAAGCTTTCCATTGAACCAGTGTGGCAGAGAGAAGTTCTGAAACCGCACCTGCCCTATCTGGTCCGTTTTCAGCACGACGAGCTTCTTGAAAGTGGATACCTCGTTAATCATAATTCTCCCATGTCACCCTCCACTGTGAAACCGGAGGACCTGGTCCTCGCTTCGTTTTTACTCAACTGGGATGCTATACAAAGGATAAAACAGCCCATAGCTGAAGAGCTGAAGGAGCACTGTACCACGTTCGAAGTTTTAGCTGCAGTAGCGTGGCGAGCGAGAACTAGGGTTCTGGGAATTCCTCTGAATCAGGGTGTCAGGCTTCTCTTCACGATGGACGTGAGAAGGACGTTGAACGAGCCACTTCCTGAGGGATACTACGGCAATGGTCAGTACTTGGCATGTGCACGCAGTGCTACAGCGGAAGAGGTTGTAAATGGATCGTTTTCGCATGCTGTAAAGATGATAAAGAAGGCTAAATCTTCTGTAAATGATGAGTACTTGAAATCGAGCATAGCCTTCCTTGAGACGAAACGCTCTCGCCTGCAAGAGATCGCAGATGTGCGTATGTGTGCTGAAGATACGTATCTTACTGACTGGAGGTGGCTGGGATTTAACCAAGTGGACTTTGGATGGGGTGAGCCCATCATTGCTTGTCCGGGTAATTGGCTAAAAGCTTTCTTTTGTCCAATTGGATTTATGCTGTCGCTAAACTCCAACAGAGGAGTAATGATGATCTTCTGCGTGCCACGGTCAGCACTGAAAGCCCTGGAAACAGAAATGCATAGCCTTCGTGGGAATTAGTTGTTACAAAACTTTCGAGTGTTCATGTGCTTGTATTTTTTTTTTTCCTTATAAAAATAATCTTAATGTATTATATTAAAATAAATAGCTTTGTTCATCTCACAACTAAACCAATGTGTTAAATTTATGTAAATTTTTTCATATAGTGTATTGTTGGGATACTTAATGTAATTTTTAGTTTTATAGGCTAAAGCTCCTGGTGTAATGTCTAGTTCTTCATGCATGAGCTTCAATACTTTGCTTACATGGTTGTTTCCCTTTGTGGAGTTTTAACACATTAATTATTGATGTTGAAATGGTGCTACTTGGTGCTACTTGTAATTTGTCTCTGAGTGTTTAACAATTGGTATCAGAACCACACGAAGGCTAGAGAGAAAATCCATGTAGAAGTTGATGTTCGCTATGACTATGGCTAAGCGATCCGTGAAGAATATGAAGGTATTGAATGGCAATGAGGAGAGGCGTGAGAGACGGCATGTCCTCGCTAATCTCTGAACTATTGGAGGGAGTGCTTCCAATCTATTGGAGCTCGTGCAGGTGGTTGCCTAAGTCTTGGATATAAGTTGATTCAGTGATTAGGTAGTCGCACGTGAAGGGAACTCTCAGAAGGTGACAGAGGACGTGAGTCAGAGCCAAAGTTAGCAGTTGTGTTCGTTGAGGTTGCGGATATGAGCTCACAAGGGTTTTTGAAGTCACTTGAATCTACTATTTGGTGGAGGTTATTACATCATCATAGGTCGTTATGTAGGTGGATATCAACAGAAGAGACCTGCGCTAGAGGAAAGGCCCGTGCGTAAAGGAACCTACTGCCTACACGACCGCGTGGAGGAGAGGTGTCGCTTTCCACCGAGAAGAGCGTCGTGGAGAGCCTGCACGTAGAGAAGGTGGTCACAACCTGCGTGTGGAGGAAGTGACGTGTCTTTGTTGCTACTTGTGGATCGAGCCCTTTACCGTGAGCCAGTGTACCCTCCACTGTTGGATTGTGGTCATTGGGAACTTTTTTTTGCTATTGCTCGTAAGCCCCTATGCCATCCATTCTGAATTGTGGAAAAAAATGGATAAACCGTGGTAAAATGAGAAAACCTGTGCTATTTTGTTTGGAAGTATAAGTTTAAAAAAAGAAATTACAACAATGAAGTATAAACTCTGAGCTATTTATTGAGGAGAATATACTGTTGTGTTTTTTGTTTGGATTTTTTTTTTCAGAGAAATCTTTTAAAAAACATCAACAACATCTAGCACAAATATTGAAATTGAAAAATTTAATGGTAAAAACAATTTTGAACTATGGAAATTAAAGATGTGGGATCTGATACCTGGATTACAGAAAGTCTTAGACGGTAAAAGAAAGAAACAACTAACTATGACAGAAGATGAGTAGGAGGAATTAGATGCCAAAGCACTAAGCACAATTCGATTATGTCTTGCACATGATGTGTTCTTCAACATTGTTGGAGAAAAGTCAACAACAAGCCTAAGGAGCAAGTTAGAAAGTTTGTATATGACCAAATCTTTGACAAACAAAATTTACTTGAAGCGACAGTTGTACGGTATGAGAATGAAAGAAGGTACGAAGTGTAATGCACCTGGAATTAATAATTTATTATTAATTTCTGTAGAAAATACTTTAAATATCATTTTTATTATTTTTGACAAAAAGTCAAAATTTACTTGAATCCTCAGTTGTATGGTATGAGAATGAAAGAAGGTACGAAGTGTAATGCACCTGGAATTAATAATTTATTATTAATTTCTGTAGAAAATACTTTAAATATTATTTTTATTATTTTTGACAAAAAGTCAAAAATCATAAACATTTGTAATAAATTAGTCTTTATTAATAAAAGATACTAAAGGGGGAGAGAAGTGTAAATAGTTGTTGAAGAATGTTTGTTGACTCACAAGAGGAAAAGACAAGTGGTTGAAGCTACTGAGTGAGAACTCAAGATGCAGGAGACATCATCCCCAAAAATAAGGTCATAACTCCTAGTTGAGTGCTAAAGAGCAAGAGGCTCATAAATGACCAAGTCCCAGACAAAATACTCTATAGTAGTACACATGTCCATAAGCAACAGGAGGCTAGCATTGGACGGGGATTAAATCTGAGAATGCAAGAGATGGTGCATTGAAGGATTTTGCTATTGTGGTTCAGCGAACATGCTCGTGGGTTCTGGAGCAAGTAACTTGGTTGCTCTGGGAGTTGGTTGGGAGGAACAACTTTTCCACTTCTGTTTTCCCAGCAGTGGTGCCCGCTTCTTATTCTGTGTCTTAATTTTACAGTAGGTTGTTTTAGTCTAGATCTGGAATGGTAAATGTAGCACCTACTACGAATTGATTAGTCTAGCCTTTCCAAAAATGGGTTAACAATGGAACATTGATCTTGGAAGTTTTTGGAAACAAGAGACACAGAGGTATATGAGTTCTATCAGAGGGCTTTCATCGATTTGCAAATACCGGAAGACAATATATGAACAGAGAGATAACTTTTTTTTTTATTTTGGACTGCTATGATCTCCACTCACAATTTTTTTTTCTAACATGATTCTGAGGCTACAGTTTTGAAGCTACAATTTTTTGTTGCTTCAGTTTTGGATGTTGCGGCTTAATAATGATGTGGATTATATGAAACTTCAAGCTCTAACACAAAATAGACTTTTAGAAATTACAGAGTATGGGTAAATGCTAAAACAGAGGAGTTATCAAAGCTCTTTAAAGTTTTTTTGGAATTTTGTAAATGTTGGCTGCAAGCATGGCAGCAGTATGCAGGACATACTTCTATGTAAACAACTCTTTACTGATCAATAAAATACAAGTTTTTTTTCTTCGGAAAAGAAAAAAAAATCGATTAGTCTATCTTGTTCATCAGTTCTAATTCAGTCATATTTTGATTTTAAATGTTAAATGGCAATCAAGGAAGTTCTTAGATCAGGAATCCATACCTGAGTTAGGGATTTCTTTTAACGATTTATAGGTCAGTGCAAGAAGATGAGGGACCTTTAAGATGCAATCCTAGTTTTCAAAAACAACATCATGTTACCAAAAAATACATCAACCCGAGCCTGACATAGCACTTGGTATGGTTCAACCCAAGCCTAACATGTCATGGAACATGTAGGATAGGAAGACAAATCGCGTACGCGTTATATAACTACAAAACGTGCTCGTGATATGTAGTTATAAAACGCGTACGCGATTTGTAAATCATAAAAAAAAAATTTAAATACACAGTCCTGAACCCGCGGCCCATTTTCACAATCAGGAACGCAAATTTGACGAGCCATTGGAGCGTTTGGAGCGAGACCACTACTTGGGATTGTTGCAGGAGCTGATTCAGGTTGAGGGGAGGAGATTTCACTCGTGCATTGTCATCCAACAAGGTAATTCAATCACCCAATGCATTTTTTTTTTGTCAATTTTTACCCTATAATTGTATGTGTGATATTCAAATGCACTTCCCTCCTATCTTTTATAATTCTCAAGAGCATTACCTTATACACCTAGTAGAAGAGATTGAAGAATGTGGTTAAAAGATGGAAATTTCTATTATTTGAACAAATCTCAGGTTCAAATCCAAGAACTAAACTATCAATATAAATACATTGAACATTGAATTGAGTTTCACTTTATTACAAGCTAATGTTAAATTTAAATAGTGTCTTATGATTTCACTTGAGGTCTCACGCCCACACCATTGGTTGATTCCTATACCCTTGGTTGATTTTCTATTGGCATTCCTTGTTCCAACATGAACTCACCCTTGTATGAAATTGTTGGTGTTTCTAGATGTTACATGGTGTATTCACATTTGTAT